>JAFMPE010184926.1:0-23528 GCA_024759925.1 Ficus religiosa | reverse complement strand
ATTTTACATAAATTTCAGTTAACCTTAATTTAACTTTTAATTTTTTATGTCATATTAATACAATGATTTCTAAATTCACGTAATTCAGGTGTTTTTCTTTTTGGATTTGACTCTAGTAGCAATACACACACAACAACAAAAACAAAATTTCCGTTCAAAACACGAGTACAACTTCGGGAAAACGAAATGAACTTAAAATGATAATATAAAGCAATGATGATATGCAGCTCTTTAAAAAACACAAATCTTCTAAAAGTAAAATAACATTTTGTATTTTGGGGGAAAAAAAAAAAGGAAAATAACTTCAATAAACAACAATAATCTCTAAAAACGGCAACTGTGAAATTGTATTCTGCATTTTTCTACTCCAACTTGTTCTTTTTCTTCAAAGATCCTAACGTATTATTTTTAACAAATACCGGCGAGTTCATAATTAAATGCAGCAACTTCACTAATCAACACTCAATTAAATCCTTCATGTTAAACCTTGTCCATGCTTTAACTAAGAAACGTTACAAATGTAACACGGAAATTATTTCCAATGCATACAACTGAACATTCTATCCTCTAAAGCAGGAAGTCGCATCTTCTCATAACCCCCGAAAAGCAAGTAAATGCGTGATTTGGACGTACATAATCGTAATATCTCGTACACATGCTTCCGATTTGAGAATGGATCAAGTTGGCCATGGTCAGCACAAATGACGATAAAACTTCTCTCATCCAGATTAAAACAATTTAATTTACGGTATTTCCACAATGACATCCACCGCCCAACAATTTAACATTCAAATCACTATCAGTATGGCCTGTACCGCATCGGCCGCCTGAACCTCGGAACCCTCCTGCAAATGAGAAAAATTAGAAATTGATGCAAATTAAAAATCTACAATCTATCTCGCATGTGATGTGTGATTTATAGAACCAACCAACAAACTACAAGTTTCCAACAATGGGATCACAAATACGCTACAGTTATCTAGATATCGCAGCCCAGTCAAGAATTCTACAATTCATTAAGGACACTTACTGTGATGTGCCGGAATCAAATAATGCTTTTAGGGACATAAAGTAAAGCAATGCAGAAACAGCAAGTATCATTGTAGGTTCTAATCTTCACCGTTCATTTTATCTTAGGTCGGGCTAAGCAATATCCTACCGAGTCAAGTGCTACATGATTCGATCAGTAATTTGTGTCCCTCGCAGAAAATAGCCTAACCGATAAGCAAAGTGATTGGGGGACCAAAGCTAAAGTTAAGTTGTTGATCTTCATAATGTGCGGTACAACTATAGAAGATGAGATATGGACATTCAGGAATACTTTTAGGACATACCAAAACGGAAGTAAAAATAACAAGCCTTAATTATAAAACCTTTGCAAAACGATCCCACTACATCACCTTTCCGCATATATTTACACCTAAATATTATTTTCAACCGAGTAGCACTTTGGATACACCAACAGAGCTACTCTATAAACACCTTCATATGAAAAAGAAGACAAACAGTATAAAAATTCTAGTGCTTACCCATAACCATATGAAGGATAAAATGGGGCAGGCATGAATGGCCTCCGGGAGCGGGAGAATGGGCTAGGTCGCCTTCCCCGATACTGCTTCATTCCAGGAATGTTTGTCCGCTTAGCAGAGACCTATAAACGCATTAAACCATTATAATCAAACGAATGAACCTAGGAAAATTAATGTCCATAAAGATCAAGTTCAAGGACCTTCAATTGACGACCATGCAATTCTGATTCATTCAACAGAAGAGCATTCTGAACAGCATCAATTTCAACAAACTCAACATAAGCAAATCCTTTTGGCTGGCCAAACTTGTCTGTCAAAATTGTAACTCTGTTGACAGTTCCACAAGATTGAAAATGCTGCTGAACTTCCTCAGGAGTACATGCATAGTCAACCTGAATTCAAGAAACATACAACCAAACTGAGCTTACTCAATCTTGCTTCTAACAGTTTTCAAGAATCAAGCAATATTTTTTATTTTTTATTTTTGTATTCTTATTTCCCTAGGGCAAATGGGTATGAAACAGCTATTCCACGTGAACTCCCTGAAAATCAGCAAAGAACCAGAGTATATTTGAGCACACAGTAATATGACATCCACTATTTTCAACAAAACAAAAATTCGGTGTTAATTTGCTTAAAAACTTTTGATTAAATAAAAAAAGCTTCAATAGCTTGTACCATCACATGAAGGACTTTATTAGCATATTATTATTTTTTTTTAAAGATTAATAATATAAATATATAAATTTCTATGTTGCCGATAACATAGTAATTCATTTTTATCCAAGAAGAGGATTAGAGTGGGATAACAATTTCTTTTTACTAAAGAAGAAAGCTCGAATGAAAAGTCTAAATAAAATCAGAAACAATAAATCAAATACGAAGCATATGACCAGCCCAGAGTGAACTCGATAGTGTGAATGCTTTTTACGTTTCAGTGAAAGATAATCAAGATCTCAACAATGTTTCTCAACTCTGTGGTAACAGATCTCCTAGAAGTTACGGCTGGAAAAGTAATGCTCAATGCCTAACCCGAATGATTCGAAAAAGCTTAAGATGCCTAACCAAATCACATCAAGTAACAAAACCATGAAATTAAAGCAAACCACCAGCCAGGCGAACGCTAAAGCAAAAAACTCTCTGATACAATAAGCCTACACGCACCAGGATCAAATACCATCACCAATCAAGATTCCATCTTCCGTTAATCAGTTTTAGAAAATAAATGACATCCATATGAATTTGCAAGACCAAGCAAGAAAATCTAGCAACAGAATTCCAATTTGTAACAGGATAAGAAAATGGATAGAAGCCTCACATTACCAACATAAATAGAGCGGGAATCCACCTCCTCCTTTTCAGCTTGAGTTGCAGAAGTACTTGAGGAATCTTCATTCATATTCAAAATGAAACAAAACATTAATCAAAGGCGAAAAAAGTTCAGGAGACACTAAACCTAGAAGCATAGCAACTAAAATCAAGAAACATCCGAGAAAAGAAACTATGAACAATTAGCATATAACAGTCAACATAAAGATGAATAATTCAGTTTATTTCTTGATTCAAACCATAATTCTACAACTCTTAAAAACACACAACCGTGCAAAAAATCAAAAAGTTAAAAAAGTTAAGCAATTAAAAATTTCGCTTTCACCTAGTCCATTTGTGCTGTCGCAAGGCATTTAGACATGATACGAATCTTGCATCACAAATTAATTATCAAATGTGCTTTTCTTCTTCACAATGCAATACTATACACAAAATGAGAATGCAGATTCATGGAAAATACTCGAACAAACATGTTTTTCTTCTTTTCTTTCTTTTAAGAGAAATTGAAAAAACATGTTCGGCAATTTGACAAAAGTTCAAGCCAAAGGACATTAGAGTTTTGGGAACAATAATTTTAAATACAATTAAGACACTTGGCAAACATTAATTTGAATCAAAATAGCTCCAAGAGAATAATTAATACTGTCAAATAAGGTTCTCAAGATTCAGACACTTCCACCCAAAAGGAACTAACTTTAAGTTGAATCCACCAAATAAAGTATAAAACACACGATAAAGCTCAAATAACCGCCAATATGTACATCTATATAAAAGTACATTCGACTCCAGTAAAGAAGTTAAAGAGAGAAAGTATAGAGAGACAGAGAGAGGTGAAACCTTGAACAGCGCCCATCTCCTTCTCGACCTTGGCCTGCATCTCGCGGAGAGCACCGGCCTCTTCCTCCATCTCCTTGAGCCTCTTCTTCATGTCCTCCAAATCCTGTCGAAAGCAAATTAAGCCCTAACTCTTAAGCATTTGGAACCAGATCGAGAAAACGACAAAAAGAGAAGAGCGAATTCGGTGACGGTACCTTGGAGTTGGGGTCGTCGTAGTCATGGCCGTCGACGTCGGCGTCCATGTCGCCGTCGTCACCGGGAATCTCTCCGCCGTAGACCTCGTGCTCGTGCTCGTGCTCTTGCTCATCCATCTCTCTTTCTCTCTCTTCTCTCTCTCTCTAAAAGTGAACTGCGAATTGAATTGATTTCAATGGTGGTTTCTTGGGAGGTGAAACTGGGTTTGAGGTTTTGATTTGTGTTTGGGGCATATATATATCTGGGACCTAGACGCTGCAGGGGTGTTGAGATTGGGGTTGAAGAAGAAAGGGTGACTTTTGGAATTTCCTAAATTTTTGGGGTTAATTTTGAGTTTTACTTATTATTCTTTTATAGGAAAAATATGTAATAAAGGCTATCGTATATTCCATTTCAGTAAAACTCATTTTTAAACCGTTAAAATTTAATAGAATTATAAAAATATTATTTATATATAATAATTATAATACCCTTTATCTTATTAGTATAGATTAATAAATAAAATAATAATAAAAAAATTTTAAAAAGACCAATTCCTTCCTTGACACCGGCGACTTCCCCGTCGACGGACCCTACTGCATCCAGCATCGACTCAGTCCCTCCCCCCAAATCAGATATGCCCCTCCTCTCCCTCCTCCCCCCCCCCCCTCCGCATCGATGTGACTACCCCCCCCCCCCCCGAAACCAGATCCCCCCTCCCCCTGCATTGATCTAGTCCATCGCGCTCCCTCCCCTCTGGCGTTGGCAACAAATGCCCTCTCCCTTCGACCAAATCAACCTGCAACCCCCCTCTAGACGTCAATGACGAGTCCCCCCAGTCCCCCTGTAAACGAGTTGGTTTTTAATTTTTTTGATTATTATTTTTATTTATTAATCTATATTAATATAAAATAAGATTATTATAATTATCATACACGAATAATATTTAAATATTCAATTATATTTTAATAGTTTAAAAATGAGTTTTACTGAAAGGGTATATAAAAATGAGCTTTACCACAAACTTTCCCTTTTTTATAATAGAAAATTTGGAATATGCTTTTGACAAAAAGCCTATCAGAACTAAAATTTCCGAACTCTTTTTGACCAACTGTGAACAGCAGTATGGGATTAGTTTAAATTTAACTTACGTTTGGATTACTGGTTGGAGATGAAATTTTAAAATTGAAGTTAGTTGACTTTTCAAAAACTAATTATAAATTTTGTTGACTTTTCAGAAAAAAAAATAAAAATAAAAACTAATATTAAAATATACAATATAGTTATAGGTAAACTTAAATATCAAACAAAATCTTAGTTTTTAAGTTTAAATTAATTAAAACAAATTCAAATATAAATAGTTTTCTTTTATTTTTCGTTTTTTTTTTTTGTTATGTTTGCATTTTTTCTTTTCAAAAATGTGTTTTATAGATTTATATAGTTGAATAGAAAACCATTATAATCTCTTTCATATATATATATTGGAAAAGTTCGTATACATATTCTTGTAATAAGTATTAATTTAATTAATTTAACCTTTTGAATTTCACTAAAAAAAATCAAAAACACTTATTTATAGGATATTTTCATCTAAAAATAATAATGGGTGTCATCAAGTCTTTTTCATCGGTAAAAATTTCTGAGATCCAAAGACTCAATTATACTTGAAGGATAAATCCGATTTTCATTAATGGGACAAAATGCAAGTCTAGAAAGAGGGAGACACATATTATTCTCATTAACTAACTTGACTTAATATTTAAAAAAAAAAAAAAACATGCATTTATGATAGCCTATCATAAAATAGTCCAATCGTTTGTAACTAATTTATGACCACTTGTGACAGGAATCATAAATCATGTAATTCAACCACGTGTAACAATTTGAAATTTGAGTCATGACAACTAAGATTTTCTACGCACTTTGTCGGATAAAAAATCTCGCTCTTTTTTTTTACCCCTTTTTTCCTAAAACATCCGTGTATATACATATAAATATACATACATATACATAATAATGAAGCCACGTTTCTCCAAAAAGAAAAGAAAAGAAAAGGAAAAAAAAAAACACAAATGAAGGATGAGTTTTTTTTTTTTTTTTTAATGTTGTTGCACATAATTATGTGATGGCTAATGAGTTCCCCATAACTTCTCCATTATTACAACATTAAATGTGATTGCACTACAATTATATATTAATTTTTTTTTTTCTATAAAAAAAAATCCATGTCCTTGAATAGAGATATAATTTATTCATTTATTAATTTTTTTTCTCTTAAAAAAATAATATTATTTGTTCATTTGGACCTATCATGGACCGTGATGATTGGGCCCGTTAGGCCCACTAAGAACCCAACCGTCGCCGAGTCGGTGCTAAAAGTGTCCGTTAAGCTAAAAATGCCCTTTGTCCATTAATAACTAAATTTGGCGGGAGATATCGACGCACCCCCTAGCCTACCTTTGAATGCCTTTTCTTCTTCTCCAAGGTTTCCTTTTTTCTTTCTTTCTTTCTTTCTTTCTTTGCAGAGAAAACGAAAGAAAGAAAAAATTTCCCTTTAAATTCTTCAATCTCCAGAGTCCAAGAAGAAATAAACCCCGTTAGCCTAAACATGTCGGAGCTTCAATCCGATTGGTACTCGCCCACGCGCCTCCGCACCGATTCGACCACCCAATACGATTTTCCGGTACAAGAAATTATCGGAACTCTTCTCTTCTTTGATTTTCTGAATTCTTGTTTTAAATTTATGTCTTTTTTTTTTTTTTGAGTTATTTTTCGGAGTTTTTGATTACTAGGGAGACCGGTTTATTCCGAATAGGAGTTTGATGGATCTAGATCAAGCCCATAGTTTGTTGACAAACCGGACCAAGTGGAATCGCAATCCCAATTTCAATGTAAGTTAGAATCTAGTTCTTTACGAGTGAAGTTTCGGTTTCGAGGATCGGAATTGAGTGAGTGTAATTCAGCTTCTTGGGTTTCTTTTTTCGGTTTGTGGCAGGAAATCTACAGACGAAAATTGGAGGAGAAACTGACGTTGGATTCGGAAGGGAAGCCGTTCAGGATGTTGGTTTTCAGAGGGAGCCCGAAATCAAGTCGGAAGTCGATTCGTTGCGTGGACGAGATGCGACGAGATGATCAGATAGAGGAACTGGGAAAACATACCAAGCATAACTTCCGCAGTTTGCCAAAGGTTTTTTTTTTTTTTTTTTTTAACCTAATAAAGTCTCTCTCTTTTTGTTGTGCCTTAATTTTTAGTCTATTTACACAGATGGAAGCCAGAATTTTGGATGCACCAAACATCAAGAACGACTTCTACATGAACATACTCGACTGGGGGAATAACAACGTTCTCGCAGTCGCGTTGGGATCGGAGCTGTACCTTTGGAACTCGGAGAACCGAAAGGTCGAGAAGATGTTGGCAGTTGATGGGAATGATTACCCCACAAGTGTAGCCTGGTCTAAAGATGCCAAAACTTTGGCGGTCGGATTTATGGGCTCAAAGCTTCAACTTTGGGATGCCGAAACTTCCAAACTTGTAAATATCTTGTTCAACCCTTTTTCTCTAATCCAGTTTTTCATTACACAAATCGTTGCTCTAGAGACACCTGGTTAGGTCTAAAACCGTGATTTTTACACAGGTTAGAACCTTCGAAGATCATAAGAAAAGGGTAGCAACCGTTGCATGGAACAGTCACATTCTTACATCAGGAAGCCAAGACAAGGCCATCATAAATCATGACGGTAATTATACTTCCGACTTTTGAAGTTGGATGGAACTGTATTACATTTTGTTCTTATTATTCTGTCGTCCGATCTTCAAGTTTTCGCTTTACAGTTAGGGCGGCAAACAATGTGGTTTTCCAAATAGAGGCACACACCGAGGAAGTCTGCGGTTTGAAATGGTCGGAAAGAGGCAATATGTTGGCGAGTGGTGGCAATGAAAATCACATATACATATGGGAATCGACCAAAATGGGTTCCTCAAAGTTTTTGTACCATTTCAAAGACCACCGAGCCGCAGTGAAGGCACTGGCTTGGTGCCCGTTTCAGTCCGAGGTGCTTGCTTCTGGAGGAGGCACCAACGATGGAAGCATTAAGTTATGGAATACGCAAAAGGGCACCTGCATTAACAGCATAGAGACCAAAGCGCAGGCAAGTTATGCAATATTTTCACTGTTTCGGTCGTATTCTTATTGATTAAACACATTAATCACTTGGAATATGCCATCCACCTAATTATAACATGGTTTTTTTGTGTTGTGAATCTTTTGAATTCAGATATGTGGATTGGAGTGGAACAGACATCACAAGGAGCTACTAAGCGGACAGGGTTTTAGCAGCAGTGACCCTCGGAACCAGCTATGCTTGTGGAAGTATCCGTCAATGACTAAAGTGGGAGACTTGAAGCGCCATTCATCCAGAGTTCTCCACCTTTCTCAGGTTTAGCTATCTCAAGACTCTGTTCTGAAAGCTAGTTGGGAAGTATATTTCATAGTTCAAATCTTGTGACTTTAGTCGATTTTTTTAATTTGTGGCAGAGCCCTGATGGGTTAACCGTGGTGTCAGCCGCTGCAGACGAGACTCTTCGCTTTTGGGAGGTGTTTGGACCACCTTGTGCCGACAACTTGAGACTTTCAGAACTGGACGGCCTTTTGTCCCTCAAAACTTCTCCCATAAGATGATGGAATGCTTCATGGCATTAACTTTGCTCCTCTAGTCAGTACAAGGAAACAAAATAATGTTTGTTTTCTTAAAATTATTCGGATGTAAATTAGATGCTGTAATAATGTTTTCATGTTATACACATGTTCTGTGGTTGGAAACCCTGCCAGTTTGAATGAAATAATATAGTAGAGATTTACTTTAATCAGCAGAGAAACATTCACAGTGCAGAATAAAATTTCTCGTATACAGTGAAATCCTAGCAAAAGCCGCTCGAGTACACCGAACTCTAAGTCCTATAAATGTAAAAAATATAACCGACCAAAATTCTTTCCAATTTTACAGTCGCTACCAAAAAAAAAAACAAAAAAAGAAAAAAGAAAGAAAGAAACTCATTCAGCTTTTGAGTCATCGCTATTGTTGTCCAAGTACACCTCATCCTCGGTGTCTGATGTTTTATCCTCTTCCACTTTTTTCCTCTCTTCTTCCCTCTCTCTTTCAGCAGCTTCAGCTTTTGCAGCTTCTAACCTAGCACTGACCGCTTCCCATGACACGAGTTTCTCCATAAAGATCGATATGTAATCTGGTCTCCGGTTCTGCACGAAGAAAGAAAGATGCAATTGTCAGTTTTAATCTTACTAAACACTCTGCACGAATGGCTGTATGGAAAAGCGGGGACTATTCCTTTATGTTAGCCGAACTCACCTGGAAGTCAAGGTAGTAAGCATGCTGTAGAGAACCAAGTTCATAGAATGAAGTTAGTAACCAGTAATTAATATTAATATACGTTTTTTTTTTTTTCCAAAGAAAATGAAGTTCAAAAAATTTGTATCAAACAGAACCAAACATAATCACTGCAAATTACCTCCCAAACATCAATGGTAAGGAGTGGCTGCATGAAGGAAAGAACGAACATCGTTAAACAAAGAGAAGTGACTACTACTGATATATCATATTTCACGATCTATATTAAATAATATGAAATAGTAAGAAAGCATAATACTCACATAATAATCCCAAACAAGTGGATTTACTGCATTAGGGCTCTTCACAATTACAAGCTTTTTGTCTTCCTCTGACGGATTAGGATTTACTGCATTTCCAACGCCAAGTCTATTTGCTTTGTCTAGATTAGGAGAAATCAAACAAGGATCGTCAGCCATGTTCTGAATTCACCTACTTATACGAAAACATAATTGGCTATATAACTTACATGCAAGCCAAGCCCAACCAGAACCAAACTGTGTAGCTGCAGCCGTCTTGAAGTCTCCAACTAACTTCTCGAAAGAACCAAAATCTCTTTTGATTAGCTCTAGAAGCTCCCCAGATGGCTTTCCGCCGCCACCAGGCTTCATGGATTCCCAGAAGAAGTCGTGGTTCCAGACCTGCAAAGAGTTTAGAGAAAAACAATTAGGAAAGATTAGGAATTACATTAATTAAAATAAAATAGACTCCATATCCAGCGTTTGGGCATGTCTTGCGCGCAACGGAGAGCAAGAGAGTGAAACTTTCTTAACATCAACAATCTTCTATTTTGTACTATCACTAAAAGTTCATATGCATTACACTTAAATACTTGGAAATCATATAGCATCCGTTTAAACTTAGCAAAAAGATATGAATTTGCTCATTTGGGATTTCCGTGAAGCATTTCTAAAGACTGTCTACCAACTTAAATAGTTCAAAACATTCACGAAAGCCTATTCTGTCGACATACCTGTGCTGCGTTGTTGAAAGGTGGAAGAAAATCCCCCTTGTTGTATGTAATGACCACAATATCTTCCAATGACATCCCCTCTAGTTCTGTTCCTGCAATTTGCTTATTTAAGTTCTCCACATAAGTTCTGTGGTGCTTCCCCCAGTGATACTCGAAAGTGTCCTTGCTCATATGTGGCTCCAAAGCATTCTACCAAAACGATACATTACAACAGCGCAAATGATAACGGTTTTAGCAACATAACTCGTCATTCTTAAACAATTTCATTAAACTACCAAACAACCAATTTCTACTCTGACAAAAAACTATACTTTTTCGAGTTTCTGTAACGGATTTTTACTCCGAGAACATACAACAAACACATGGTAGGCAGAAAATAGTCAAACTCAAACCGAGCTTTTACTCGCCGGTAAAATCTTGTAGAAACCAAACTAGGCCTAATGGATATACATAAGAAACATGAAACCAGTGAAAGACTACGAGCATCAAACTTCATATCTTACCAATGGATATGGAGGAGGCTTTAGCTCAAACTTGGCAGTCACTTTACCCGGACCAGCCTTTCTAACACACAGTCTCTGCTTCAAACAACAAAAAAGAGACTCAGCTTTCTTGCCATTTTCTGGGAAACCAAACAGTAGAAACATAGAACAACAAACTGAATTTACCATTTTCTTGGTCCATTGCAATCTACGAGGAGAACCCAGATTTCCATGAAGACCCGTTGATGGAACAAATGCGCAGGGTAGAGAAATGGGCTTGGTTGTTGCTACGGGTGCTAGTAGTGCCGCCATTTCCGAACTGTTCGGAGATTTTCCAAGAGAGAGCTCTAATGAGCGTGTGAGATTCACAGGGTTTTGGCGTCAGAGAACCATACAAAGAAAACATGTGTTATCAAAATTGTTTATAATGTCGTCATTATTACCAGCCAAAAATGAAAAATGTCGTCACTCCTGGTACGACCATGTACTCCAGGTACTAGAACATGCGTACTACTGGTACTAGCACTTTTGACTTGTATTCTAAGAAATAAAAATAAAAAAAGTAAAAATTCTATTGATTTGGCCAATACCCTTTTTTGTTGGGGAATTTCCATTTTTTATTGTTGAGATAACAATTACAGTGATTGGATTAATTTTTTTAGTTATATGAGTATTCACCTTAAAAATTATAAGATAAACAACGATGGAATCAACCTTTTACTCAGTACCGGTTCAAGAGTAAGAAAAGATAGACATCCGTCTAAGACCCCCAAATTATATTATAAACAACGACGG
Source organism: Ficus religiosa (assembly GCA_024759925.1). Lineage (NCBI taxonomy): Eukaryota > Viridiplantae > Streptophyta > Magnoliopsida > Rosales > Moraceae > Ficus > Ficus religiosa. The sequence continues at coordinate 12,006 of JAFMPE010184926.1, read as the reverse complement.
AGTCAACCTTCTACTCAGTACTGGCTCAAGAGTAAGGAAAGTCAGGCATTCGCCCAAGGCCCCAAGAACGTTCAAGGCCCCCAAAATCTATACATGCCATATATGTATTGTAAATATATTATTTGAAATTTGATAATTGAGGCCTACATTTGTCTACCACGTATATATATGTATATAAATGTATAACTACTATATTGTAAACTTAGTTATATATGTTTGAAAATTAGGCATTTGGTATTTGAGTTGAGTTTGGAATTTTTAAGTTTGAATAATAATTTTTGTTGACTTTTTAGATAAGAAAAAAAACTTTTTCAGAAAAGACAAAAATATTTTTGAGAAAAAGACAAAAATTTTAGTTTAAACTTCAAGTTTGAACTTTGTAACCAAACTTACCCATATCACACCGGTACATATCATTTAGATTTTGGAACGAATAAATTTTTCTGTACGTATATGTATACAATTATCAAATCTAAGACTTACAAGGCCCCAAAATCTCTACTCATAAGTATAGAAAAAAGATTTATTTTAAGGTCAATTATGTCCAAAAAAAAGTTAATCAATTAGTTTATATACAAAAACTTATTTTACTACTTAAAAAACAAAAAGAAAGATACAATTAAATTTCTTTTATGAAAAAATTGTTTTTTTTTTAATTCTGTAATTAAGTTTTAAAGATTTAGTTGGTCATAATTTAATAAGATTAAGAATTATAAAATATCCTATCGATAGGATTTTTTTAAAATCCATCAATTTTACATTATTTCTCATTTTAATGTTATTTTAATAAGATTTAAAGTTTAAAACGTTCACCATTTGTAGGTTCTTTATTGTTGAAAGCATAAATGTAAAGGCCTCTTGAAATTTTTTATTTAAGACCCCAAAATTGATTGAGTCGGCGTTGCTTCTACTTCACCAGCGATCCATACCAATTATTTTCTAAAGCTATAAAAATAAGTACAAAAATATATAAAGTTTAGTAGAGACATATATGCAAAATTTTAATTTCAGTGCAAGTAAAACAAGAAAAATCATAATTTTTCTAGCACTATTTTTTTTTTTAAATAGTAAGTAGAACTAAAAGCGGTCGTCCCTATTAGTTTAAAGTAATTCCATCATTAAGCACAAACACAAAAAAATTGCTTTTATTTGTAAAACGGTTAAAACTTTACTTCCTCTCAAAAAAAAAAAATATTTATTTTATTCTCTTTTTCCAATTATCTACTTTTTTTAGTAATTAAAAAAATAAAACATAAGCCAATTTCATTTTTTTAGGAGAAAAATTATCTATTTTTTCGCTAAAAAATATATATATATAAATATTAATTGTCCCAATTTCGTATCTTGTCCTTTCTCTGTTTCGAGAAGGTGCCTTGTGGCGTGTCCTTGAAACCACCACTTTGTAACCGTCATTTGAATTTTGGTGACCAAAAGGTGCAACGGTCGACCCTTTCACAACCAGTAGTGTCCATTAAAAAAACCCAAAACCCATTTGCTTCTTTTTACTGCAGTCACTCATCTTGTATAATTTCTTCCTCCCTACAATGGCAAACATGGATTTGCAAGAACCAAAACATGACACAACAAACACACCACCACCAACCTTAACAACGCCACCAATGCCTCCAACGCCTCTCCAACTCTCCGGTTTTCTCAGCGGCGACACCATCCAAGTCCAAGGCGACACGGGGAGTATGCAATTCTCGGTACAACTCAACATTAACAAGACACTTTTTCCCGAGAAAATCGGTCCTCTTCACTCCCTTGAGACGGTTGAATACACTCCACAAAAGTTCTCCTTGGAAGCTCCAAGTGATTCTTCCTACGTGACCCCAATTGCCTCAGAGCAACTAATGGATGATAACTGTTCTCGCTTCGAGGAAGAGAGTGTGATTAGAAGAGAGGGATATAATGTTTTGACGAGGCTGAGAAGCGGGGCCATATCTCCGGTGTCATATTTCCCTCGGATTTCGCTGTTTTGCTGTGAGAAAACGGTGAAGCCAAGGAAGAAGAAAAATACAAGTTGTAGAGAGAAGAAGGTTGATGTGTTTGAGAGGCTGTTTAGGAGACATAGTTTTCCTATTAGGCCATGCACTTCTTACGCCTTCTTTGTAATGGCTACTTGGGCTGATGTTAAGTCGTCTTCATTCGGTGAAACGAGTAAGAGACTTGGTCGAATGTGGTGCAAACTTCCTCAGAATCAGAAAAAGGTCTGTTATCTCTCAATATAGACATACAAATACAAATACACGCACACATATAGATATAGATACGCTAATTATGTTTTCTTTCTTGTTAAAATATGCTAAAATTTCCCATGTGGGTGTAGGTATATGAAGAGATGGCTGTGAAGGACACTGCAAGGTACAAGAGGCAATCCAAGCTGTTTAGTAAAGCCAACTTGAGGACACATAGAAGATAGAGCATAGGATTTGTATTTTTCTTTTCTACTTCACTTTTTGTTCTTGACCTTCTATATATATTTATATATCTATATATACATAAATATCTTGTTATATTGGTGATTTAACAATTGTAATGGCAATTTATATGTAGCTGGTTCGCTTCTTGTTGGTTGGTATATCAGTCTTGTGAGAAGAAATATGATTAACCAAGAAAAGTGAGGCGTAAAGACAATTTAGTCTCAATGAACTAAAGAAATAGAAGTATCTAAAAAATGAATGCTTTTGGAAACTGTACAAAAAACTCATGGGAGTTCATGGAAAACATTAGAATGCAATGATCCGCAGGAGGGAGAGACTCCTTCAGAGGGAGAAAGTCTTTGCGTACACATCAAAAGACACATTCGCGGTCAGTTGTGGTTCCTGCAACGTAAACACATAAGAATTAAAGCCCCATTCAAATCGTGTACTCAAACTCACAATTCAAACAGTAAATTCAATTTTTTTGGAATCTCTGATTGGTGGTAATAGTTGATGTATGCGAGTAACATATACCTGTCTCAACCTGCCAGAAAGACCTTCTCCGGTTAAAAGCATGTTGAGAAGAGACGTCACGATACCACCACCAAGATCATTATCTGTGTTTCGGATTGTAGACCGCATTGAGTTTAGCATGTTGCCGTATGTCGTGGCATGGCCACGCTCGATTGCTTGGATGAAAGAATAAGTCATTGCACCAGTTGAAGTGATCCTAGACAGAGCCTGTGCGCATAAAGAAAGGACATCAAGGCTTTGAAAAAAGAACAAAAAGAGTTTTCCCGTGTTCTAGATGAATAGAAATTTGAGAAATATGTTCTCTGCAAGACGTTGAACTTACTGAGGTATCGGCCGAGGTCTGATCGTCGTCACAGCCACTGAAGGAAATCACCTCTCCTCCATTAGTTCCCTTCCAAACACCTGATCTAGGCCTATGATCCTCCCACACATAGCTCCCACTTCTACATTTATAAACAAAAACAAAAGAAAGTTACAACAAATGAAAAAAAATGAAACTTTTCATTAGATTTTTATGCTATTCCGTTAATTTTGCACATACTTCTTCAATTTGATGTGATTATGATAAGATCTGATATTAAGAAACACGCACTACCAGTAAAGTAAGCTCCATTGCACACACAAAATAGCCCTTGCGGGTGATCACCATTGCTAATGGTAAGCCTCATTCCGAAGAAATGCAAGATTTCGATTGACAAAAACATACGAACCTGTCCATCCTGCATAGAAAAGGCAAATCCAACACAGTTCCACTATGGCAAGCGTCAATAATCGCGTGAAGCTTGACCCCGACGGGGAGAGGCCTGACGATCGTCGCATTGATCTCATCATCGACGATCATGCCCTGAGTCTCGAAATCCAAGGGACAAAGTGTTTCGTCGTAGCCGTCAACCTCGTCCCCATTGTGGTTCCTCTGTTGTGATCCATGGCCAGAGAAATGGAATACCAAGGAATCTCCTGGCCGGCAACCTTGAACAAGCCAAAACAGCGCCATCCTCATGTTGTGTTTGGTTGGACGCCTGTACGGATCAGTTTCTTCTTCTGCAAGTAACTTGCAAGAAGAAACCAATGTCAGAGTGATATAACAAAGATCAAAAGCCCTGGTCAACGCTAATGTCAGTTTTGCCATTATGTTAAGGTTGGCTCTTTATATAAATTCAGAAACAAATGATCTGCTCTCAGCCAAAAGAATGACTACTAATGCAAATCATGTTTATACACATATATACACTCTCCTATCCAGCCTATGAGATGTATAAATTTTTTTTTTTTTTTTTTACGTTATTGTAATAACTAATTGATTTTATAGAAATTTTTTTCAGTGAAATTTTTATTTGCACTAACAATTATTAAATAGTATAATGTTATACATAATTTTGAATAAAATTACAAATAAACTAGTTGTTACAGATAGTTTATGAGAAAGTTACAGCTCCCGAACTTATTCGGCTGCCAGAAAGGAAACAATATATATATATATATATTGACAAAGACATAGTAGCCAAGAGAAGCTAAGAATTAGAACACATAGACTTCTAATATTTATTATGTTTTCCTAATTGGAATTAATATCAGATCAAGCTAATTAACAATCTGTTCTAATCAATAGGAGTTGACAATATGTATCTAGACCCCAATAAGATTATAAACAACAATTAACAGTCAAAGTCAAAAAGGCGGAGAAATCTGAAGGTTCCAGCAAGAAAATTGTAGCACAACTGGAGAGACACCGCAAAATTTGTAGATAAAGTTCCTTAAAATCAAAGTCTAATCTTTAAAAACAAAAAATTGGGAGCAAAAAAAGAAGGAAAAAATTACCGGTGAGCATAAGAACGGAGGACTCAGGAAATTTGAACTTATTGATCAACAAGTACTTCATGCACCTGGCGTCATTGATGCACCCCTTGAGCTCACGCCTCGTGTTCTTATACGACACGCCGCATATCACCGCCCGCTTCTGCCCGTGGGCCGACGGCGGCGCCCCCCCCCGCATGTGGTTGTACGGAGACGGCGCCACCGCCGGAGGAGGCGGCGGGGCATGGTGGTGGTGGTGGTGGTGGTGATAGCCGTGGCCGAAGTGCTCGGGGGCGCGTGGCTGGGCCACGCGCGTGACGGCGTGGCATAAGGCGCAGCGGATGGACGTGGCGCCCGGCGGCAGCTGCAGCGGCGTCCGGCAGTTGGAGCAATCAACAAGCATGCACATCATGATCGGTTTTAAGTAAAAGTTCTCTTCTTTTGTTCTTTTTTTTTTGTTTTCTTTTTTTTTTTTTGGTGTTTTGTTGAAGAATCTGTAAAGGGTATGAGGAGGAAGAATTATATAAATTATAAGGGGAATGAAAAGGAAGGTGAAGAGGAAGAAGAGAAGGAAAGATGTTGGAAAGCTGGCGTGGGGGTTATAGAGAGAGATAGAGAGAGAGATTATTACTTTGACTTTGCAACCTTTGTTTCTAAGCCAATCGGTTGTTGCACTACCGGCGGGAAAAAAAAAATACTAATAATATAATAAAATTGTAAAACTTTCCTAATGGGCAATATTATAAACATGTGAATAATTCATATTCGTAATCTTTATAAACCATACAATTTATTTTTGTTATTTTTTGAAAATTGAGAGCACTTTATTTTCATGCAATAAAATAGTCTCACAGTATCCTTTCTGATCAACTTTAAAGTAAAAAAAAAAAAGTCTCACAGTGGAAAGGACATGTGTTTGAACTGGCTCCATGACTAAACATATTTTGGAATAAACTTTAATGGTTGACTTTTACTGATTAGGCAAAAAAAAAAAAAAAAGATTAATAATAAAGATAATGGTTAAGTTAACTAGTTGCTTATCAATTTGCGAGTTTAGCTTTTTGAACTTTTCATTCTTCTCTACTGTAGGGTATTTTATCTGATATATTTATTTTACCTATTATTGGATTTTTAACGGTTTATAAATGAGACAGTAATATATTGCGTGTTTTAGATTTTTAAAATTAACAATATTTGTAAATTAAATTATTAAAACATTAATCTTATGATAAGAAAATAATTTCCATAGATAATTATGAAAGGCGAAAAATCTTATGAATGAACCTCCCATCCGTTAAAAGAAGTCAAGCTTTTCAAAAGCTTGAAGTACGTGTTGCTGTGCGACCAACTTCTCCAAAATTGTCGTCTCCAAATTTTGGTCAACTTTATCCTCCACTAAACAGACAATTTTGACGATACCAAAAAACTGAAGAAGTAACTATTTTTGCAACTGGTTTTTTGTTTCACACGAGGGAAAAAATTTCTATGACTTTATTTAGAATTTGAGTTCAAACTCAAAATTTTCATATTAATTTTTATTTTTTTCTGAAAAAAATTGTCTTTTTTAAAAAGTTTTTTGTCTTTTTTAAAATGTCAACAAAAATTACTATTGAAATTTAAAATTTCCAACTCAAACTCATTTACCAAACGGACTTTATCTTTTGCATGAAAAATTTATTGACAGTACCGTCCTACAAAGTACATATTTGTGTGTGTATATAAAATATTTTACAGAGTGAATTGGATTATAATAATTACAAATATAATCTAATAATAATTTTGTATTTGAATAATTTGAATCTCTCGTATTTAATTTGTTAAAAAAATTAATATTAATAATGAAGGAGATTTTCTACGCAATATATTAGAAGGGAGAAAAAAAGCTCACTGTTTTCGTCCAAAACGGGAGAAACGTGAGTTTCGCACTGTGCGGCTGACTCGTGGGAGAGGGGGGCGGGGAGAGAGAGAGAGAGAGAGAAATGTTTTTTTTTTTTTTTCCTTAATGTAATGCTGACGCACGGAGGTAGAGGGAGAGAGAGAGTGAGAGAGAGATGACGCATTGGGAAATAAAATAAAATAAAATAAAAAGGAGGGGGAATATATAGGTGGGGGGAATGAAGCGTGAGGGAGAGAGAGAGAAGAAAAAGAAAGGTATGCAATGAAAGAGAGAAGCGTAAAAATCAAAATAAAGAAAAAAATATAATAATGTATAAGAAGTGTCAATACTTCTTACTATCTGAAACGCGCGTTTTTGTTTTGGTTTTTTGGTTTGGTTTGGTTTGATTTGATTTTTTTTTTTTTAATTTCTCTTGATTTTGTGGGTTTCGCCTTTTCTTGTTTTTTTGCACTTCTTTTATGACTTTTTTTAAAAATCTTATATACTTTTAATTTTAAATTTGTATAACAAAATATTTTTATTATAAAATAATTTTCTTCAAATAGTGTCTTTAAAATTTTTATAAGGCTCCGTTTTGAGACACATTTGAAGATGGTATTTTGAAGGTTGGAGATGATTTAAGTTTTGAAAATGTACGTTTAATGAAATTAAATTATTTTGAGTTAAAAAGTGTAAAAACTTAAAATGTGTTTAGAAAAAAACTAGTAATATAGATATTGTTTCGTTTATCTTGAAATTCTATGCAACTTGAAAAAAAAATCATTTCATTTCGACCTAAAATAATAAAGTTATGGATTTTTAAAATTTGAATTTTCTTCAAAATATTTGGAAATGTGAATAGCAAAATTGGGAGAAAATGACAAAAAAAATTTTAAAAACTATGTTTCCAAATATGTCCCCAAACGAAACCTAAATGTCCTATTAAATTTCATTTGACAATTATGTCTTTATTTAAACACTATTATTTTTTGAAATGAATTTAAACACTATTTTCTTCCTCGTATATTTTAGTTAACTTTTTATATAACTGTTTAATTTGCTTATTATTAAAACATTTTGTCCATTTATTTTGTCCATTTTTTAATTTTTTTAATTTTAATTTTAATTTTTCGTAAAACCTTGCACTTTTTCCTTTCTATTTACTCATCTTTGAATAATTGCATTTTTTTAGTATATCCTTACTTTTTCCATCTATTTTTCTCATTATAATTTCTTTATTTTCTTTTTATTTTTTAAAAACTATATTTTAATGAATGACTTTTTATTTCTAATTTATTTATAGCAAAATGATTTTTTTTCCTCAAATACATTCTTACTTAAAGATCTTTTTTACGATATCAAAAAAAAAAAAAAAAGCATACATAACACACTCATACATAGCATATGTTTATAAACTAGTATATATAGAAAGAGTAAAACAAATAGATTACACTATTTATTTAAAAAAAATACAATATTAACATCCAAGGGGCATTATTTCATCCAAAACAAAAGAAATTGGGAATATTAAAGTACAAATTTTCTACAATGTGGAGTTGTTGGCAAGAATCAAACGCTACTTGAATGTTTCCAGGCACAAAAGACCAATCGTACGTGGATCAGCTTTTTATTTATTATTATTTTTTTAATAGAAAATGCATTCAGTGGATCAGGTATTCTAACTTTTATTATTATTATTAGAGATTTACTATATCATTATAAATTTTTTTTTAGCAAGCATGAATGCGTCACAGAACAAAGAAAAAACACAAAAACGAAGCTCAAGAGCTCCTTAAAGTTCAGCCAAAAAAAAGAGGGGGGGACAAAAACTGAAGAGCAATCTTGATTCTTACACTTTTTTTTTTAACATAAAGTCTTGTATTTGGTACCGTATATATATTTTTCTGTATAAGTTCATATTTTTAATAAATAAAATTCATATTCCCAATAATTAAAATTACACATTGTCAGATATGATATCCAATGCCAGATAAAAAACCAACTACTTTTTTTATTAATCCATCAATACTAAGAACATCGTTAAATTTTAGTCCATTCACAGTTTCACCTATGAATTTTAAAGTGTTTTTGATTGAAGAGAGAGACAATATTGTATTTATAGTACCTTTTTATGTAAAAATTATAACATGTATGGTGAAACTCTCCATCATATTTGAAATTTAAAAGATTATTTTACATATTGAAAATTTATTAGCAAATTTTACAAATAGACAATATAGTTATTTAACAAATAATTATTTTTATTCTGAAATTTAATTTCATTATTATTTTGTTTGATGAATTTTAAAAATTAGTTCATTACTATTTTGTTCCCTAAATTTTAAAAATTATCTCTTTTTCTCTTATTAATTTTGAAATAGTCCCACCTAACCCACGTCTTTACTTTCCTTTATCTCAAATGCATAAACTGAACCTACTAGAACCTTTTTTTTTTTTTTTTTTTTCCGGGCTAAGTAGAACTAGATTGAAGTTTTGTACTTTAATAACGCTACACATGTAAACATTATTTATTCTTGAATGACTTGACATTAACATCTGTCACATCAATTAACATCTTGTCAAAAAAATCTAAACCACAAAATTTTTAAGAGTGGATTTATAAATAAAAAAATTTATTAAAAATAGGATCAAATAATTGAAACTTTCGATGGCTATAAATGCCTTCTAAACTTTCACCTCAATCGAAGAAAAGACTTTTTGAATGTTTTCTTACGTTAACTTGCACGTGATCCATTTTTCTGAGACCCATATAAACAGCACTCCCTTATTTTTATGATAAATTCAAGGGTAGTAAAAAATATATTACTGGGTTTTGTACGGATTTGAATCTATGACGAAGTAATTAAAAAAAAAAAAAAGCCCCAAAATGATACTCGGCTCATTCTACTAAGAAAATGTAACAGTAGGACCCACTATTTGATTTAAACTTGCGGATGAGGAGTATTTTAGGGGCAGAATGTATTACTTTTTATGTGAGGAGAAATTAAAATAAGGGGCATTTACTTATTTAACCTCATTGTGATACTAAACGTATTAAACAACAAAAGGAAAATGTTTTCTTCTCTTATCGTTCTCATTTTTTTAAAGGTTTATTATTATCATTTTCAATATCTTTTATTTTTGTCATATTTTATACGCCTCGTACCAATATATAAATAAAATAAGTTAGCGTATCTTTATGAAAATTGGAACTTAGGGTTCGTTTTGGTATTTGAGTTGAGTTTAAGATGAGATGAAATTTTAAGTCTGAGTTGGTTGACTTTTTAAAAAATTAGTTATAACTTTTGTTGACTTTTCAGAAAAAGATAAAAATTGAGATGAAAAAATACAGTTTAGTTGAAGTTAAACCTAAATCCCAAACATAGGCTTAATGTATGTTTGATGAGATAAATAATTGGAGGTAGGGGTGTTCACCGAATTTATCAACCCTTTCAATCCGTTCAGTCCAGTCCAATCCGTTTGATTGAATTGAGTTAAGAGATTAAAGAATTAGTTACATATTGGAATTTTCCTAAACCGAATGTTATGGATTGGATTACAAATTGAGGATTTCTCAATTCGTATAATCCGTTAATCCATCAATCAGTTGAATTACTTTGATATAGTATTAGTTAAGCTAATTAATATGGACATTTTATTTTGAGTTTAATCCAAGTTTGGTTGTTGTTACTTACTATAAGTTACAATTTAGTTAATGATTGAAACTTGAAATTAATTATATTGTAATTTTATTAAATTATTTCATATTTAAGCATTATATTTTTACATTTTAGTTCATAGGTTTTTCGGATTGAATTCGTGAATCTAATCCGTATAAACCAAGGTTTACGGATTGGATTGCAAGCTATGCAGATTAGTTACGGATTGAGAAAATCTCAATCCAAATGTCACAGATTGGTTTACAGATTGAGACCTAATCTGTAGAAACCTATCTATGAACGCCCTAGTAGAAGGAGAGAAAAGAACATAGAAATCTCTGAGGAGAACTAGAACTGTAAGTTGTGTGGTAGGAGAAAAGTGAAAAGATACAACCCATTGAGAGACAAAGTTATGATTCTATCTTAGTAGGGCGCTGCCAAGAGTTGTTGTTTTTTTCTTCCTCGAGATATTCTTACTTTTTTGTTTAGGTTCTAATGATTTTTTGGCATAATATTTTTCATGATCATTTCAAATTAGTTTTTTAAATATTTAATACAACACAATATTAATAGTATAATTATAACATATTTTATTTTTATGTTTCCGTGACGTAGCAAACATAGTAAATAAAATCGAAATCGAAATGAAAATTGATCCTCAGGAAAAGAGGTTAAAAAATCTCTAAAAGCAATCAAAGTTTTATTTTTTATTTTTTTATTTTTTAAGTGTAGAGAAAAAAGTGGATAACAAAAAAGGAAAAAAAAATTTTTTTTTGAATGATGCCGTTCAGCTAAGAAAAATGGCTCGAGGTTTAAAGTAAGAAGCCAGTTAGATAACTTAATATTTATGGGATATGTTCAAGAAATATGTCAAGGGTGGGTTACTTTTGAGAGAAAATCTTTGAATGTGGTCACATTTGTAAATCTAAGTAAATTTATGGGTTAAAATCACAAATTCAAAAGATTGAGTGGGGGTGCATGCGTGTTTCACATTTAGAGATGGCCATGGACTGGGCAATAGTTGGTATGCATCTCTTACCTCAGACCCACCCCTCTTTTATCCTCGTATTCGTCTTCATTGGTCCATACTCACTTAATTTAAGACGGTACGAGTGTGGGGATAGAGAATCCCCATCAGGAGTACTGTACCTATATTCTAACTATTTATCTATTAATAATTAAAAAAATATAAAACATATTTCATTTAAGATTTCATAAAATTTATCGACATAATCTAGAGAAATATATCAAAGTTAGAGATAGTTTTCCTTTTGTTTTTTGTTTTTTGTTTTTTGTTTTTTCCTTTTCCCTTTGTGAAAGTGTTCTCCTTTTGTATATTCTAATAAAAAACTTATATATGTATATTTATAAAAGCAGGGTGGGTGTTGGGGCAAGAGAGCTTATGCCACTCCCTCTCCGCACTTGACTAGGAGTTTAATTTTAACCTTCATACCTATATAATATTTCTCACTTCGCCTCGCATTTATAAATTAAATTGCCATCACTAGCCCCATTAGTCCCTATCTAACTCCATCCATGGTTGGCACTGCATGTACTAATATACGATGATTATGGAACATATAGATAGAAATTATACTTAGCACCACTAAAATTTTTTTCTTAATATAATTTTCCAAGTTAAGGAAGGTTTGAGGTCTAAGTAGAATATGAAGTTGTGTTTGGTTCATCAATTTGAGTTGAAGAAACTCAATTCAGTTTT
>JAFMPE010184815.1:0-17741 GCA_024759925.1 Ficus religiosa | reverse complement strand
GCACTAACTCTGGATCTTTCTGCTTGAAGACTTGTTCACCTTCACTTTTGTTTCTCTCTTCTCTCAATTTCTAGATGTAACCTCTTGGAGAAGTAAATAAACTCTGCTTTCGATTAGAAAGTATTTTATTCTTCAATATCTCTGAACATCTTAACTCTTGTGGCTTCAGAGTATATCAATTTTATCACTATCCGTATAAATGCATGCATGATATTCCAGATGCTCCTTGACTACTATTTAGTAACATATTGCTTTGTTTGGCTTCCAGGCTGCGATTGTGAATTCCCAAACTCTGGAAGAGGTTGCAAGACTCGAAAAGGTGCTTTTTTCTTCAAGTAGAAAACATATTATTCACGGACTTTGGCCTTTTTTTTTTTTTTTTTTTCCTGCATTTGTGCTTAGCATTGGCATTATAATCTTGTATTGTTAATGTGAGCAGGCATTGAAGTCTGGACAGCTTCCTGCGGATTTCCAATTTTCATATGACAATGCTCAGTCGGGCATCATTCAAGGAACAGATGAAAGTAAGGTCCAGAATAATAATGAAAATGAGGCTGATGGTGAACCAACGGATGTGGAGGAACAGGGTAAAGATGAATCTGCACCCATGGAACAGGTATAAATATGTTTACCGATGACTTCCATGCCATTTTAATGTATTGTAGCCTTATCATTATTATTATTATATTTTTAAATCTTGCATCACACTTTCATTTTGCGAAAGTTGGAGTATTTCACCAAAATTTTTATTAAAAAAAAAAAATATTAGTTAACATTTTGATGCTTGTAAACTTGGTATAGTTATAAATTATAATAATGTTCCCGTTGGGTTGGTTTGGTGCAGGAGTAGATCGGGGTGTGTTGTTTGTAATTGGTTGGTATTCGCCGTGGGGGAGAGCTACAACGGAGTTTTGAGACTCGTCAATCACTTAATGAGTAGGGCAGGGTTATGCTCTTTATGCCTCTTGAAATTCTCTTATGCCTTATTGATGCTGATCCTTTTTTTTTTTTTTTTTTTTTCCTCATCTGTCCCTCTTTTCTTTTGTGTTAAAGAGAGAGAGGGTGGAACTTGTATTTTTCTTTTTAACTCTATTTATCGAATTAGAGAACCAAACGGCCTTTTTTCACTTTTGTATTTTGAGTAATTAGAAACTGCGAAAAGTGATTAACAAAGAAATGAATTCAAAACATAGAATCAAAACGAGTATTGTATTATTTACTGTCTCTATTCCTTCGACCAGACGAAGATGGATATATTTTGTGTCCCTTTTTTATCTTTTTTCTTTTTTGGTGCTTTTTTGATGGCCCTCGAATGTAGTAATAATATGAACTAATTGTCAGTATAGAACATCCTTAAAACGAGGATTTTGATTGATAAAAAATCATGAACATGCATTTCTTGATTTAAAATAAATAAAAAATAAAAAAATAAAAAAGAGCATCAGTGGCTTAAATCGACGCAAATGAAGCACTACAGAATCATTAGCAAGACAGTCTAACGGCACAAACAACCAGTTGGTTTTATTTTTCTTTAAAAAAAATAATATATATATATATATATCCAATCTAACATATAAAGATATACACACTACGTAGTATACATGCGATTTCGACAGCTCTTTTGTTTGTTTCTTTATTTTTGGCTAAATAAGATTTCGACAGCTTAGGTTGAGCTAAAATTCTTAAAGTCGTATAATAAACAAAAGCATTTAAGGAACATCATAAACTAAACAACTCGTTCCAACGTTGTAATGCTTATCAAGTCGTTTATCGCAGCTTCCTCGTCGTTTGAAAGAAATTGTCATCTTTCTCAGTTGTCGTTAGTAGGGCACGTGTCACAAACGACAACAACGGCACCTCTCCTTTTGAACTCAAAATTGATAGTGGTGTTCTGAAACTATGACGAACCGTTTTCAAACCAAAAAAATTGAACTCACAATAAAGCCAAAGAATTCTTTCTCACTTTTTCCCAGAAAAATAATAATAAATAAATAAATAAAGAGCAAAGTATGGTTACTTGCTGGCTCAACCACAAACCATGCCATCAAATATAATAAACCATATAGTTAAAACTCAAAACAACATCACACCCATAAATCACAAGTCAACATATTATAAAGTCAAGATCAACGTACCATACACAAGCATGGTCACTTATTTTTAATCCACCACAAAACACACACACACACACACACTAGTTTTTTCACACAACATCAACTTAAACCGAAATAATAAAAACTTGAACAAAGAAACTTAACAAGTAATAGGGAAACAATAAGAGCTTTTCCACGAAGATGACAACCATTACAGAGACAGGGTTGCCAAAGCAAAGCTTTATGGGGCATCATTTGTATTCTTCATCCAAAGTCCATTGCAGCTAACAACATCACTCCCATCTTCCACGGGATCTCTTCAACCACGACGCCACGTTCGTCGGCACAGCACCATGTCGTTCTTGTAGTCTCAGATGACACCACAGTATCCTTTAAGAACTACACCAAGTGATGAATAAAGAAAATAACTTGTTAGGAACCGTTCATTCAAAAGTTGACTCGAATTACAGAAACTTAAGAAACATAATTAATACCTTCTTCATTAAGCTGTAGAAATATCTCGAGCAACACTGGAGCCGCTGCAAGTGCGACTCCTTGTGCTGGTGCAGGCTTTTTTCGCCCCCATCCTTCTGCACCAGCTTCAGGAAACAGTTGATTGATTGCTATTCGGAATCATCATAGGCTTCTTCATCGCTCTCGTACTCATCGAGTGTCCTCATATCGAGCTGGTAACGAAGAATTCCCCCTATCCCACCAAATCCACGGCAGAATTGGGACCCCTCCTGTGATTTGTTGGTCACGAACTCAAGTGAACATCCGAATTTCCTGTATTCATTAGCAAACCACTCCAGCAATGATATCTTCTCCTGAACCTCCAGCTCAGCATTGCTAGCAGGATCCCGGTAGTTGTTCTGATCGCTTTCCTGCTCCTTGTTCAAGTGTTTAATGACAATTTCACCACTCGCAGTGTTCTTCAACTCGTACCTATTAATGTCCAAGCTTTCCCACACAATAAGTATTTCAACAGCACCCATCTCCAAAGCCTTTAGCGTGTCATCCACACCAAAAACATATTTCCCAGTATCCTGGCTTATCTCCTCAAAGTATTTGCCAATCAATTTCTTCTCCTGTATAAACTTCACATTAGAAAGGATCTCAGACGACAGCTCAATTGCCTGATTAAAGCCATTTTCCCCTCCATAAGAAACGTCCACCACATTCAATATCTTAGCCTGAAGACGGGGGTCAAACATATCCGACTGACTGAGCTCAGTTTTGAAGTCGGCTGACCCAGCAAGTATTAATCCAGCGACATTGGGCTGACTGGTGGCAGGATTGATATAAAATTGTGTGGCAAGCTCAGCTGTCTTCCTCACATAGTTGTGACGCTTCTCCATTCGCAGACGAGCAAAACGCAGCGCTGACTGCCCTCCTCTTCCATGTTTCTTCGGAAGGTCAACGCTAAACTTGTGAAGCACCTCTCGTGTATTACCACTCAATGTCCCAAAAAGGGTCCCGTTACCATCCATGACAATAAAACCAAACTTGTCATCGGATTCCAGAAGCTCGTTCAGAGCTTCAGTGTGAAACTTGTTGTCACAGAGGTAGAGGGATGCATTTATTGGCCTGAAAGGCTCAAAGTCAATGGTAACCTTCTTTTCCTTGCCATCTTCAGTAACAATTGTTCCTGTATAGAGAACAAGCCCATTTGGAGGAACCCTGTTGTAAAGCTTCAGCCTCTGCTGGGCGGATGTAATCGCACCTAAAACAGACTGACGATTCACTCTGCTTTTGATGTTTGACGCAGTTCCAAATTCATCACCCAGCATCTTTGTAACACGAGATATTTGATCACGAGGAGGCATGATAAGAGAAATCATGCTGGTGCCGTTGCCCCTTGCAGCCTCGAGTGCTTTGATCAATTTCTTGATCTTCCAGATCTCGATGTTCCTGTCAGTTTCATGAGCATCTGCCATTGCAAGCTGCTGAAGAATCCTGTCATCAAGTCACAGAAAGAAGAAAAAATTGTCGGTATTTATGAAAATCAAGACACATTAACTCAATGATATATTATTATCAGACTGATTGCTGCTGAAAATCAGAAGAAACACTAGGAATCAAAATAGAGCAGAACGTTTATAAATCCAAAACTCGTTAGGATGGATGAGAAAACAAGAAACAGGGTTAGACGAATCAACATGACCTTCCTCGAACTCAAATACTTGTATTTAAATTTAAAATAAAAAATAAAATAAAAAAAAGAAAAAGAAAAAGAAAAAGTAAAGGTGTGACACAGATACACATGAGAAATTTATCGAAAAAATAATAATAATAATAATAATACACAAAATCTGGTAACTATTTCTAGTAAAAGAAATTGTGTGCAATAGCATTGGAGTGCTTCAGTTCCTATAAACTAAAAGCTAATCTCATGATGTTTTGAAAATAGTATGCATGTATATGAATTTATATATATATCTAGTAACACCAAATTCCTTTAACTCAACTAGAGCAGTTGAGCGCAGAATAAGTTCATTTATAAATTTCTTTTTGTTTTTTTAAATATAAGTTGTAATTAAGTTGGTTTTTTTTTTTTTTTTTTTTTGGGGCGGGGAATAAAAAAAAGGTATTTAGAACTGATTTATAACAAAATTTTGTAAAAATACAAAGCAAAAAGAGTAGTGGTTTAAACAAGACAGAGATATAAGTAATGCGGTTTGTGAAAGCTAAAAGAAACCAAAATAAGTAGCACCGATTGATCAACACTACATCAACAGTTACAGCAATTCTTTATATATATATATATATATGAAAAATTCGAAATAAAAAACTTGAATGGCAGGCATATTTGTTTAAAAAAAAAAAAAAAAAAGAAAGAAAGGAAAAATGAAATCGGAGAATTCGGGATAGAAAAATGGCAGAAAAGAAAGAAACAAATCAAAAAGATGCAGAATTTAAGTGGAGCAGCCAAAATCAAAAAAAATAAAGGAATTAACAACGAAATATTTAAGAATAAAAATAAAAGCAAAGCCGTTCAGCAAAGACAAAGATCCTGTTTTTTTTTTTTTTTTTTTGGGTGGGGGGGGGGGGGGTTGAAATCCACAAAGATACTGATTATTAACCTAGAAACGAGGATAGAGGAATTAGATAATTATTTAAAAAAAAAAAAAAAAAAAGGAAAAGGGCAAAAATAAAGAAATAAAGAAAAGAGAGGAGAATCGGAGGAAAGAGGTTGACCTGATGAGTGATGCGAAGAGCAGGAGAGAAGAAGAGAAGAGAAGAGACGAGAAGAGCCCTCTTTTCGCACCCTCCCACAAACAGACCTTAAAAACTCCAACAATCAAAAAACAAACCAACACAGGAGCCTTCCCAAGGAGGATAGTACTTAGTTAGATTAGATGGATTCCCAGAACTGTAGTTTTATATAATATTATATTAATATTGTATGGCGGTGGTGGGGGTGATTACTTTTGTGTCGTTTTTTTCGTTCTCTCCTTATTTATTCTCAACCCTAACAAACACGGCTCTTCCTCCTCCTCCTCTTCCTCTTCCCAGAATGGGCTTGTGGGCCTTCAAAGTAAAACATTGAATTAAGTGGGCCTTCAAAGTTGGCCCATTAGCTTGTCTCAGAATGAATTTTGAGCTGGGACTGCCGGGTGGGTGGAGGAGCGAGAGAGTGAGGAGTAGAAACCGAGAGAGAGAGATGGCGGAAGAAATAGGGGGGGTGAGGGTGGTGGAGAGGGAAGGGAGAGGGAGGGCGTTGGTGGCGTGTCGGCCTCTAATCGGCGGCGAAATCGTGCTCAAAGAATCTCCTATACTCCTCTACTCGGCTTTTCCTCTGACGACGACGACGACGACGACGACTGCTTCTCCTTACTGTGCCCACTGCTTCAGAAGGCTGTCATCTTCTTCGCAAGAGCAACCCCAACAACAGCAGCCACAAAGTAGTTATCGTTGCCCCTCGTGCTCTCAGGAGGTGTTCTGCAGCCTCGAGTGCTATTCAGTGTCCTCAAAGAAGTCGCACACGCCCTGGGCTTGCCAAACCCTCCTCCGCCTCCGCCACTCCCTCTCCCCTCACGACCCCCTCGACCTCCACCTCCAAGCCCGCTTCCTTGTGGCCTCCTACAACCTCTCTCTGCACTCCCCCGACCTCTTCCACTCGCTCCTCTCCCTCCACGGCTCCTCCTCCGACCTCTCCTCCGCCGCCCGCCTCCTCCACCCTCTCCTTTCTCCTCCTCCGTCTTCTTTCTCCGTTGATGTCTCAGCGGCTCTCCTGGCCAAGGACAAGCTCAACGCCTTCGGCCTCATGGAGCCTTTCTCTGTGGAGCAAGGGTCGAATAGGTCGGTGAGGGCCTACGGGATCTACCCAAACGCCTCTCTCTTCAACCACGACTGCCTCCCCAACGCCTGCCGCTTTGACTACGTGGACACCGTCGACACCGACATCACCGTCAGGATGATCCACGACGTGCCTGCCGGGAGGGAGATTTGTCTGAGTTATTTTCCGGTGAATTTGAGTTATCGAATGAGGCAGGGGAGGTTGTTGGAGGATTATGGCTTCGTTTGCGACTGCGATCGCTGCAAGGTCGAAGCCAATTGGTCGGACCGAGACCAAGACCAAGAAGAAGAAGAAGAAGAAGAAGAAGAAAATGTGATTATGGAGGAAGAAGAAGAGAAGGAAGGTGAGGAAGAGGTTATGGAGGAAGACATGGCAGAAGCAGAAGAAGAAGAAAGAGGAGATAATTCGGAAACAGAGTTCCCGCACGCATATTTCTTCGTGAGATACATGTGTAATCGGAACAACTGCGGGGGAACTCTTGCTCCTTTACCTCCTTCCTTACACTCACAGTCACAATTACTACGATCACCTTCTTCATCTTCTTCTTCTTCTTCTTCTTCTTCTGATGTTGTGATGGAGTGCAATGTCTGCGGCAATCTCCAAACTCAACTACTATGACCCTTTCACCATCACATTTGTAAGTCTACACATTTTCTTTCTTTCTTTCTTTCTTTCTTTCTTTCTTTCTTTAATTTGAAATTTTTAGTCCTTGCTTTGCAATTAGCCTTATCCAAGTTTGATGATTTTAACTTAATTTAATTCAAAATTTAAATTAAATTTATTAAAAAAAAAAAAAAAGGAATGAATGAATGAATTGGAGTGTTGTTTTTTGTTGTGGCGGTGACAGTGACACTCACAGGTTTGAGGAGCGGATTGGTGTTGGCTTTTTGTTGCGGTGACTGTGAATTATGTGGGTGGACATGAAATTGAGATTATGGGACTGTTTTTCTTTGATTATTCCCCCCCTCCCCCCCATTTGTTAGACTTAGATGGCATTCTGTTTATTATTTTTTTTTTTTTAAATAATTAAAATGGTGATGGTGCTTGTTTTGTCCCGAAGTGATTTTTAGCTTCTCTTTCCACAAGTTTTCTAGTATAAATATGCAGGTTGCTTGCTTGCTTGCATGTTAATATGTTATGTTATGCTATGTTATGTTATGCTATGTTATTCGATTACACTCAAAGTAAATTTAATTCTACTACACACATACATAATTTTTTTAAAGCCATAAACTGTTGCAGTGAAAAATTGTAACAAGTCACGATAGGTTGGCCTCTTTTGTCTTTGCTTCTATGAGTATGGACTATGGACTCAGGACTGAGGAGGAGAGCTGCTAACTACACACACACACACACACATATATATACACATATGTATATGTATATGCCCACTTAATTAGCCATCTTAAGAGAGAGAATAGAGATGTCTGCAATGATGATGACGGGTAAATCTAAAAGACGCAACAACTGCTGGTAGACATTCTAGAAGAAGAATTCACAGAGGTATCTCGCTCTCTCTATGTATATACTTCTTTGAAAAAATAATATATATATATATATATATATATTTTAAAGCTTTTTTGCCAACTAAAAAGAGACTCCAAATTGATCCCTGCCCTTTAGATGGTTTTGAGATGTTGCGCTGTTTCTTTCTTGAGACAAATTAAGCACCTCTCAAAGATGTCAAAACTCAAAACCATCTAAAGAGCATAAACCAATGCTGCCAATTGTATATGATGGAAACTATATACTAGGAATACAAGATTCTTAATCATAGGGGATTTTTTTTTTTTTTTTTTTTTTAAAAAACTTCTTCAAGAGTTGTGAGATTTCATAACCAAGCACGTCATCCACTGCACATGAATTACGTTAGGCTTTAGTAGCTTGACTTCAGTTTAGTTAACCCTTACATGATAAAGTGTTCTGGTATGTGAATGTATTGTCTTGTGGGCAATTGCACTTTTTCTTTTTTTTTTTTTTTTTGGCCCTTTCTTAATGGTTTTTTACTGGAACTTTTGAGAGACTATACTAGTGAGGAGAGCGTTTATGATTTTGTCAAAAGTTGAAAAACAATGCTTCTTGCAATTATTAGTAGATTGCCTAAATGGTGTCGAAGAAGGAGGAAATTAGAAAGTTTTGAGTGTTACAACATGGTGGTGACTGGTGAGATGGTGGCGAACATTTCATAAAAATCAGAATCTATATCGTGTTTATGATTTGAAAACCCAGGCAGGGATGCTAACAAACTAGTGCTTTCCTTTCCTATCCTTTCGAGTGATGTAAATGAGTATCAAGTCCCTCTACTAAAGTTGCTCAAACCCCATTACCACTTGCCTTCCTTTCCTCATTTTTTCTTCCTTTTTTAAAACTATTTAAAATATAATTTTATAAATAAATAAAATAAAATAAATCAGAAATCTTTTTTACCACGTCTAAATTTGTTAGTAGCGAGGATCTTATTCCTGAGACAGAACGCCACCTTTTAAACATGAATATAAGTGGAAATAACAGCACAAACACGATTATGAGACTATCTATTGTGGATTAGTTTCTAAGCTGTAACATGTGTATTTGTATCGCAATTGGAAAGTGCTGGGATTCAAATAACCATTCATATTGTCCTCCTTTTTTTTTTTTTTTTTTTTTTTTTGGGAATTACTGCCGTGCTGCGGTTTCATAATTTAACCTCGTTGGAAATAGATATTTTTGTCGTTTTGAGTTGTTGTCGTTTTTATCAAAAATTAATGTTGGTTTATGACGTCATTGACTTTTTGCTGGCTATAAATTTTTTTTTTTTTTTTTTTTTTACCGTTTTTGATGTGTTGTCGTTTCTCTTCGCAGTTGTTATCGTAGACAACACATTGTTGTCGCTAGTCTATGTTGTTTTCAAACTTAGGGTCTGATTGGTGAATGCGTCTGAGTTGGAAATTTTAAGTTTCAATAGTAATTTTTGTTCACTTTTTAGAAAAGATAAAAAGAATTTTTAGAAAAGACAAAAAACTTTTTCAGAAAAAGATAAAAATTGATATGAAAATTTTAGTTCGAAATGGTGTTCCAAATACCCCTTTATTGTCGTTTGTTGGGCGAAGAGTTGGAATTGTTTTGATAAAGTATGGAAATCCATTTATGAAAAAGACAAAGGAAAATCTTGGAAAAAAGACATTACAGTGAAAATGGGCAATATGGGAATTATGTAAACTTATAGGTAAAAAAATAATAATTCGAATGGACTAAAAAGCGAACTGTGAAGTCAAATAAGAATCATGATCACTCTTTCTCCGTAATGCCCAACTGACAAGCTACATTTTAACCCCGCTAAAGCTAACTAAACGGGTGGTGGGGGAGAGTAGTTTGGATAGGAAGACGAATGGTAAATAGACTTATAGGGTTAGCTTGGGATTATAATTTCTATTTTTACTTCTCATAAAAGATGAAGTAGAAGCTAAAATCAAAAATTATAAATTCTAGTTTCTTCAAATAGTTATTCAAATATATTGGTGCTTTTATGTAAATGATTTTTAAATATTTTTAACAAATATAGTATTTGCATAGTAGTTTAGGGGGCATTTGGTACGAGGTAATATTATGAGTAGGAAGTAGGAATGAGAATCTGTAAGATTCATATATTTAGTAAAAAAGATTGTAAATTTTGGATTTCCAGGAAAGTCATTCCCATGGGATTCACTTTACTCCCATTTTTAGGTAATCTGAAACCCACCCAAGAAGATACTATTTAAATTCCTGGGAATCTTAATATCATGAAAAACTCATTTAAAAAAAAAAAATTCAACCCATCAATATTCCATAATGAACACTCAGACCAGTGACCAGCACCACTTCAGCAACCCGTGCTTGTCGCCATTTTGCTGGAACCTCGTTGCAACCCCACCGGACCTCGTCACTGCCCACTACCCCGTTGCATGCAACCCAACAACGATCTAAGCTTTGTAGCGTTGTTGCCCTCCACCCCACAAAGTTTGCAATCACATCGCTCGTGGAGGTCAGAGGAGAAGGGGAATCTCTCGTCAATGATGGGGTTTAAGGCTTGGAGGAGAAGGAAAAGTGCTGGGCGGCAATGGAGATTTCTTGGAATGGCTCGGAGGAGAAGAACCAAGAGATGATTTTGACAGCAGCGGATCCAATGGCGGAGGCAGTGAATCGGTTGGTGGTGACAGGGTTTGCGAATTCGGGGGCGAGGAGTCGGGAGGCAGCAGAGAATTCGACTCAGTGGGAGGTGAGGACGAAGACGGTAGCGGAGAAGGTAGGGAAATTCCGACGGCGGTGATGGTGAGGGCGAGGCGGAGATGTTGGGTGGAGGAGGCGATTTTGTTGGGTGAATTTGAGTTTTGTGTTTTAAACCCATATTTGTTTGTTTTTTCTTTTTTCTTAATTATTATTGAAAGTTTTTTTAATGAGATCTAATTGGTTAATATAAAAAAATTAATTGGTTTTAAACGAAATAATTAAAAAAAAAAAAGTTTACAAGTCAAATGATAAGGTGATAATTATTTAATTTAATAAGATTTAGTTAGTTTTAAATTATTTAAATTAATTAATTTTATAAGCAAAAATACATTACAATATTATGTATAATCAAACACAACAAAGTTTTATTCTTGAGAATGTGATAAAAGATTATAGATGTAACCAAACATCTTAATTTGTAATGCATGAGAATCATATTAGCCAATATTACTTTTTTAGTAATACGATTCTTACTAATTATTATATACCAAACGCCTATGTAAAGGATTTTTGAAAAAGTCCAAAAATATTACCAAACTAAGTCTATAATAGAAGAAGAAGAAGAAGAAGACAGCATTAACAAGCAGGTTGGAATAAAGACCAAGTATGAGGAGTTGAATAAATTGACCTTTTGTTTTAGTTGCATTTGTCGTTGGCTTTGAAATGTATGGAAATGAAAGCGCGTTTTGCAACTTCCACCAAACCCCTTCCCCTCCCATCCGAAAGTCCACCACACCCCCCAACCCCCCAACTCAACACTGCCCCTTACTAGTCTCCGTCAACCCTTTCCTTTCTCATTCATTTATTCTTTTTTTTTTCCTTCAATTTATGAACTCTCTATTCCCAATTCCTTCCTTCTTCGTCCACCGCCCCCCACACGGTCCAGTGTTTTTATATTAAGCCGCCTTTTCATAAAGATGGGAGGGGGAAAAAAAGACGTGTTTGATATGAATTTATTTCTCCAGCAATTTAAATTAAATTTATTTAAAATTAAAAAAAAAATAACGACAGTTTTGAAGAGGATCGTGAATCCTTTACTTATTCTATTCACTCCTAGAATCTACTTTTAGTTCTACCAAACAATGTGAAAAGTCTAATTATCTTTCCATTATTCTTCCTACTATTATTATCCTTCCACTTTCCCTTAAAAAAAAAAAAAAAAAAAAAAAAAAAAAAAAAAAAAAAAAAACTAGCCAGCCTTTAATTAGTCCCATCCTATACTCTTTCTTTGTTTCTTTCCTTTGAAAAAATCATAAAGTACGTATTCTGGATCTTTTTTTTTTTTTTTTCTTTCCTTATTATTTTATTTTGACTTGGAGGTGTGTTGGAATTTGTTTCAATATGATCATTTGTCTGGTCTTAACCTCTATTTGATATTAAAGATGGAATTAAAATTTTTAAGTTAGAGTTGGTTGATTTTTTAAAAACTAGTTATAATTTTTGTTGACTTTTCAGGAAAAAAAAAAAAAAAACTAAGTTGAAAATTTTAAGTTTAAGTCGAATCACCAAATGGAGTATTAGTTTGCATTTAATTCACTAGTTGGAGATGAAATTTTTAAGTTAGAATTAGTTAACTTTTCAAAAATTAATTATAAATTTTATTGACTTTTCATAAAAAAAATAAAAAATTAAAATTAAAATAAAAAAGTATAATTAAGATAAAGTTAAACTTGAATGAATTACAATGATATATATATATAGTCTACTATCCTTCTATCAACTTTTGGAGGATCATCTTTCTTTTTTATTCTATACCATCGACCTTCTGATCATCGGTTAAGAAGATGAGAGCGGTAATCAGGTGGACTTAAAACGGGCTATGACAAAAACGACAAGGAGTTTTGGGTTGTGAGCCTTTTTTTTTTTTTTTAACCTCCCTCTCTCAATTTTCTCGTCTCCTTTGACGTCATCCCCTCTCTCTCTCTCAATTTATTTTCTTGCATCTCCTTTTAAGTTTCTCCCAACACCACCACCCACCCCCACCACACCCACCACAACCCCCCCCCCCCCCCCCCCAAAAAACAAAACCAATTGATAAGTTGATAACTTTTTTTTTTTTTTTTGGGTGCAAACCCCTCTCTGACACCGTGGTTCATATGTTTTCATGCGTTGCAATTTTTTTATTTTTAAGATTTTCAGATTTACCGATGTGGGAAAATTTGAGAAAATTAATATTCTATTAAAGTTGAATTAAGGAGTATGGTGAAGAAATAATGGAAAGTTTGAATGAGCAAGCACACAATGTTATGTTATGTTTGAAATTCGAATCGACAAGTATGATGAATCATGTTATGGTTGTTTTATCAAAATGTTAATTGTTCTCTAAAATATACATGTTATGACTACATCTAGGAAAACATTAATGCCTATATTCACTTTAAAAATAAATCATATCTATTTTGGAAATTACAGTTGTGACCTCCATCAATACACTTATTTACTGATTTCCTCTGTCTTCTACAGTTTTTTAACTACTCCAGCAGGTTTTAAAGAGGATTATATAAATTAATATGCCATCAACACCCACTCAATTGACAACTTTACAACAAATGAAAATACAAGTTAGAATAAAAACATGCCATGTTGGTGAAAGACCATCCTTCATCAAGGACCTTAGTACGTAAGTGCACATATATATATATATATAAAAGGAACAGCTACAGTTCACAATGATAAACTACCAAGTTTTCCCATTCCGATTATATATAACCGTTTAGCAATGTTAAGTAAGCGTTTTTTTTATGTCTTCACAACTACTAAGAAAATGAAAGTCTCATTAAAAAAATCATTTTAAAAAAAAAAAGTGCGGTGTATGTTATATATATATATATATATATATATATTTGAAAATAACTAGAAACTAATGCAATCAACAACCGTGTTGTATGATCCAGTCAAAATCATTGCATTTTGTATGCAGATATCGTCAACTCATCACACTGGAACAGAAGGAACGAAGCTTCCTTTACAAAAGGCAAAACAAAAGCAACATGAAAACCAAATTATTGCTATTAAAGAGATATAAGAACTGGTATAAATATAACATACACATAATTGATAAGAAAAATAAAAACTTACATATTCATACAGGTGTTAAATAATGCATTTAATGCCCTAATGCCAAGATAATATTAGACCATCTCCAATGCATTTATATATACCAATGCCATATTTGTTACAAAATAATGTGAAAAATAATACTATCTTATTTTATGTTCCAATGCTTTATGCTAATTTTAATGATATTTCTACTTTTTGTCATTATTATGTGTTTTGAAAGTTGTAAAAGTGAACTTTTAGTATCTAAATAAATGAAAAATAAAAATATTGTAATAATTACATGAGACAAATAACCATCGAGAATTTAAACTGAAATTTGACATTGGCTATTCCTTATGACAAATTTGTCATAAAGTCTAGCATATGATAATTTTGACATGAAAGATAGCATTACATTAGAGACCATTTTTTTCATGCAAATGCCAAAATTTAGCATTGACACACTAATTTAGCATTATAGTGGAGGTGCTCTTAGCAGCCCTAAATATGGTATTTTAAGGATACAGTTGTCAATAAGAGAGACATTGGGGCTTTAGGGCCCGTTTGGGGGAGGTACGGAAAGTGGATTTTCTTGGAGATATTTGTATTGGAGTTGATATAAGTTTTGAAAATGTGTGTTTTGTTAAAAAAATATATTTTTTAAGCAGAGAGAGTTTTAAAACTTGAAATATGTTCAGAAAAAAAAATCAGTATAGATCTTATTTTGTTTCTCTTAAAATTCTATGCAAATTTTTTTTTTTACAAGAAAAAAATTATCTCATTTCGACTTGAAATAGCAAAGTTCTGAGCTTTTAAAATTTGAGTTTGTTGTTGAGATTTTGAGGATATGAATAATGAAAAATAGTTTTGAATTGAAGAAAAATACGAACAAAAAAGAGTTTTGGAAATGTTGTTTCCAATACTCCTCAAACGAGCCCTTAATATATAAAATCATAAACTGGTACGTAAGACAAATTAGTATTAATCTTGCAAAGATGTTGATGACAATATATAATTGTTTAACAATGTTCGGGATACTAACGAGTAATATTAATAACCCTTGTAATCTATTCATTGTTGACATGTGAAACATGCCTTTAAATAGTTTCAGTTAGACCTTACACCAAAACACCCTTTTTCTTAATTTGTTTTTGGCAACGGTTTGTCCACCCTTTGATGTGAAATCATGAAATTACGCTTTGATAAGAAGCAAAAGTCCAAAAGAAAAAAGAACCTTCCAGCAGCCGAGTAGGGGGGTAAAAAAATAATAATTGTATGAAAGGGTAATTTTACCAAGAAAGAAAAGGAACGGAGCTTGTGACTTTACAAGCGTGATAAGTTCTCTTATAATTAATAATTATCTTATAATTATAATTTAGTGAGATCTATTTTTTTTTCTTTTAAAGAATTTTGTGATTAATCTGTTTCGTGGGATTACGTTGGTTATTTATTTGTGTGAATATTAAAAAAGAAAGAGAGACAGAGAGAGAGAGAGAGGAAGAAGCTATGGAAGTAGGCAGTTCCCCAAAAATGTGAAACATAATTCAAAATTCCTTAGGGTCATCCTATTTGTTTTGACCGTCGGCCCTTTCCTACAAGTTTCGATATTGCGTTGCATATAATACGTGACTGACTTTGACTTTTTTTTTTTTTTTTTGTCTCTTTTTTGTCAATTTTCATTTTAGCTTTCTACTTTATATATATATATATATATGTATGTAATACTTCTTTATGACCACAATGTGTAATGTAATAAGAAAGAAAAAAAAAAAAAAAATCGAAGGCGACAGTATCTTTCTTCCCAACGTCTCGTCTCGTCTCGTCTCTCCTCTCTCCTCTCATCTAGTATATAATATCCTTTTCCTTTTACCAAGTGTATCAAGTGTCCCACTGATCGTTTGTGGTTGTCTGGTGGACACTTGCGAATTATTTTTGCCATTTTGCAAAACCTCGATTACAACCTTTCGTTCTTATCAGCACATACATACATATTTTTTTTTTTTAATTTTATCTCCTTATTTATTTTTTCAAAAAAGAAAGAAAAGTCTATCGCTTCTATCTTTCGATTTCTCATTCACATTCAACCACTTTTGTATAATCTTTTCATTCTTAGTACTTGGCCTTCATTTCTGCAATATTAGAAGGGGAAGAAAAAAGAAAAAGTAAAGGAGTACAGAAAGTGGTGGCCGGAGATGAAAAGCGAGCAAAAAATAAGGAAAGCGTCGGGAGGAGGTAATAATAATAATAATAATAATAATAGTTCAGAGATTGGTGGAGAGAGTACATGGAATAAAATTGCTACAACAACGTCAACAAGTACTGCAGGTGTCGATAATATTTACAGCGGTCCTGTATCTTTGTCTACAACCGGATCTAATTCTAGCAGTACGACAATGAACAGATCTTTGTCCTCTCGAAAGAACGCCAGCAATAAGTTGAACCTCCCAATATCTAATAATAATAATAATTCGTCATCAGGATCCAAAGATATTCATCACAATGATGCAGATCAGGACTCGTACGTCGAAATCACCCTCGACATCCGAGACGACTCGGTTGCCGTCCACAGCGTTCAGGCTGCGAGCGGCCAAGAAGACCCCGAACTCGCTCTCCTCACCAAGAAGACCCTCCATGACGCCTCCTCCAACAAGCCGTCCTCCAGGTCCAGGTCCAGCTCCAGCTCCTTCCGTAGCACCTCCTCCCGCGTCCTCACCCATGTCTCCCAGGAGCTCAAGCGACTCGCCTCCGCCTCCATTCGTCCCTCCTCCGCCAGGCGCTTCGACCGCACCAAGTCCGCCGCCTCCCACGCCCTCAAGGGCCTCAAGTTCATCGCTGCCCAGAAGGGAGGCTCCTCCTCCGCCGTCTCCGCCTGGCCTGACGTCGAGAGGCGCTTCAACGACCTCTCTGCCAACTCCAACGGCCTTCTCCCCTCCTCTCTCTTCGGCGAATGCATTGGTACCCTTACTAATTTTACTATTATTCTTTCTTTTCTTTTTTCTCTCTTTTTTCGTTTAATTTCATCATTTCTCTACTTCTCGCTTGCTCGTTATTCCTTGAACTAATAATTCCAACTTTGAATTATTCTATAATTATGTCCTATTTATTAGAAATATATTCTTAGACAAGTTCTGGTCTAATTATATATTATTTATCTATATATTTTAAATTAATTAGTTCGAAGAAGCTAAGCCTCAATTAGACCCAAAAGACAAAAAAAAAATTCCTTAATTGTATGAATACTTTGGATTTGTTTGAACGCCTAATCTCAACCTTAGAATTATAATTTAATTTATGTTATTTTCTCTCAATTTTATTATTCACGTAATTTTATAACTTAAATTTTAAAAATCCATAACTTTACGTAGACAAGTCTAAATAAAATGATTTTTTTAATTGTATAGAATGGAACAAGTTATATATTGATTTTTTTTTCCCTAACACATTTCAAGTTTTTACACTTTTTAACTCTAACAATTCAAACATTTTGATAAACACACAATCAATTTAAACCTAAATTCTACGATTTGAACCTTAACATAAAACATAAAACGGATGCTTAAAAAATTGATCACAACTTGGGTGATAACTATAACAATTATGATAAACAGGGATGAACAAGGAATCCAAGGGGTTCGCTGGAGAGCTTTTCAGAGCGCTGGCTCGAAGGCGTAACATAAATGGAGACTCCATCAACAAGGCACAGCTCCAAGAGTTTTGGGAACAGATCTCCGACGAAAGCTTCGATTCCAGACTCCAGACTTTCTTCGACATGTACGTCCGCACTGTTTATATTTATTTAAATATACTAACTAATTACAATTAGCTGACCAGCCTTTACCTTTCTCTATTTGATAATTATCCAACGTCATAAATAAACATATACATTATATATATATATATATATTAATTCGTTCAACTATTATTACACGCCTTGTATTCTCCGACCACATGACAGAGGGCCCACATTCACATGCACAATAGTTCGTACCTCTTAATTACCAACTGATCAGGCGCTAATCTTGTCCTTTAATTTAGTTTACTATTTAATATGCTGAATGTAAAGG
>JAFMPE010184704.1:0-17750 GCA_024759925.1 Ficus religiosa | reverse complement strand
TTTATTAAAATCCGAGACTGGGAACTCCTGGGCGGGTCAGACTTGTGCTCACGGCCTGGGGACTTCAACAAGGAAAAGGGATTAGTTAAAGGTAGAACCGAGTTTTTAGTAAAGAACCAAAGTTGTAGTATTTTTCGAGATCTAAAACTTTGGTGAAGAAAGTTTTCTCAGATTCTAAACAGATTTTAAGATAAAACCTAATTTTCCAAAACTGTGCAGGTAATAGGAAATTCCTGCACAGGATTTTCAGAAAACAGTGCAAAAGCAGGAAATCCCTGCACATGCACTGATACTTAAATTAAGAAACTGTTTTTAAGGATTGTTTTCAGAGTTTGACAGTTTTTAATTGTCTTTACTTAAAAGTTATGGTTGTATGAAAATAAAGTTTTTGTGATTAATTGGGCCTTACCCTATGGTTACCAATGGCAACCTAATAGGGTGTTACTGCAAAAGTAATTAGGCGTTAGTGAGTTTAGTAACTTAACAAGATACTAAGTATGTTAGTTGGGCCTAAAACCCTAGGGTTATATTTAGTAACCCAGTAAGTTGTCATAGACATGTGTAAGATTTCTCAAGGATGTTGATTAGGTTATCATCATTTTATGATTATGATTTATAGGATCCTTATCCTATGGCTTTTTAAATGGCAGGAA
Source organism: Ficus religiosa (assembly GCA_024759925.1). NCBI lineage: Eukaryota > Viridiplantae > Streptophyta > Magnoliopsida > Rosales > Moraceae > Ficus > Ficus religiosa. The sequence continues at coordinate 17,097 of JAFMPE010184704.1, read as the reverse complement.
GTAACCTGTTGTTGTGACCTGATTTGGAACAACAAAACCTAAGACATAACATACCAGGTAAGTACAAACCTCACCTACAGTATGGAAAATAGTAAACTATTTTCAAGTATATGACATGTTTTCATGTATGCCATGTTTTCATGTATGTCAAGTTGAGTTATGTCATGTTATGCCAAGCCATGTTATGCCATGTTATGCCATGTTATGCTATGTTAAGCCATGTTATGCCATGTTAAGTCAAGATATGCTATGATATGCCATGTTTATATGTTGTGGTTAATATTATATTATGATATTTTGATATAGTGACATCATGAGGCATGCTCACTAATATTAAACCACATGGTAAGAACATATTAAGTCACAAGATAGGACAAGTAAGGTGTCGTACCAACCTCCTGCCAGATCATAGAGGATACATGTTTCAAGTTCAAGTTATGATTATCAACCTTTCATTGATGCGTGAAGGTATAATCAACCTTCCGCCAGATTGTGAAGGGTTATGTTTATGATTCCTAGAATTGTTAGGGACCTTACAAACCTTAACTTTCTGTGGAATGCATGTAATCGGTACGTACTAAAGGGGCCCATATGTTAAGCAAGATAATAAGTTTATGATTAAGTCCATAATGGAGCATAAGACATTCCTAATCAATTATAAATGGACAATGCATAAATTACATGATGTTTTACATGCTTTTGTGAGATTGTGTTTGTACTTACTGGGCGAAAGCTCATCAGTATATTTCACACTGTAGGTAAGATGCCTGCAGCTTTACTTGGTAGGCCATGGAGACGATGTAGCAAGTGAAGGGCGGTGTGGGATACCACTACGCAAGTTTTTCCGTAAACTCTTTAATTATGAAGTTGTATATGTATGATTAAGTAGGATGTACGTTTTACGTATGTGATGTTTTCAAGTTGTGTTTTAAAATTAAAGTTTAAAAGAAAAAAAAATTATTATGATATTTTCTGTAAGGTTAAGTATTAAGACTAAGGTTTAAGTTAAGCAAGTATGGTAACGGCCCACGTTTACGTAGTCGGTCCTACATGGATGGCCGGGGCGTTACACCTCCAATATCACATTCTTCCGCATCTTACCTTTGTCGCTCGATTGAATAAAGAGGTGGGCATTCTTATTGATAGATTGATTCACTCACTCACTTTTTGGTGTCTTTGTTTTTTGCCTCAACACATGAGAAAAACAAAGAGTGCAAAGGAGAACTGTTCTTTCTTTAGGTTTCTAATGACAAAAAGTCTAACCACCATTAAAAGCTTTCTACCTTGATATAAATCCTATTTATAGATTAAGGTAGATTACTCAAAAATTCCTTATTTAATTTTCAATATTCTCAATATTTAAAATTTCATAAATTGAGATCACTACAAAATTGAAAACTAATTATATTATAGTCATAATACAGAATAATATTATTTGCATATAAATTGTATATATATGTATGTGTGCGCCGAGGGAGGAAACAGGAAACATGGTTTCCTAGCTAGTTTCTTTTTCTTTTTTAATTATATTAAATTTTAAATATAATATATATATATATATATATGTACACACATGCGCTAATATCCTTCATGAACGACTTTCCTTCACCAATATGGGCTGTTTTAATTGGAAAAGGTGAAGTAATTTGTTATAAAGCTGACAACATTTGCAGGTAAGGCTGTTGTCTTAATTTATATAAAACTTTTCTAACCTGTTGAAGTGGGTGAAAAACAAAGACGGATTGGCTAAATTAGTAAATTAGTGTACTACTAGAGGTTGTATATGTAATTGAAATAAAATATAAAATTTATTATTTAAACTAAATGTTCATATTCTTATATAACATAAATGTGTAAGAGAATAACATTTAGGTATAACAAACGTATATATTATTTTTAATTTTATATTGATATGAGTTAAAAATTAATGAGAAAAAAATAACTACCATATTATATACCAACTTAATAAAGAAAAAAGATGAGGATACAATGAAACAACTAAGAACTTTGAAATAGAGCATCGGTTTGCCTTTGTTTTTTTGTATTTTTTTGCTTTTTTAAGAGGAAATTTCATTCAATTTAAAAAAGAGATACAAACCAACAAAGAGTGCAAATGACCCCACAATACATATGAGACATAACCCTCTATTATGATCGGTTCTACTAGTAAACATTGACGATGATAACCATTATGTTTTTAATAAATACAGCTATTCACTTACTTAACAATTAACAAAATGAGTGGTTCATATTTTTTTTTTCCACCTACTTAATAAATACAACTTTAATTTCATTAAAAATTTTCTTTTTTTCTTTGACATGAATTTCCATAGTTATGATTTTTCAGATGACATCATAACATATTGTTAGCTAGAAAATGACATTAATGTAGTACATATATAACATAAATTTTTTCCTTTTTATTTTTTGGAAAAGTCCAACATAATTAATCGGTCCGTGACTTATAAATATATACTCAGAAATGAAGGAAGAAAGTTCAAATCCAATTTGTAAGCTCACTAGATTCAACATGGAATTTATGTGACATTTAGAAAAAACAACAAGTCAATGAATTTCACTTTCGCTATTCAATTGTCAGTTGCGTCGATTCGACTGAAAATCAGTATTAAAAAAATCACTTTCAGCGACTTGGAAATTTTGAGTTCGTAATACTTACGCTACAAATTAAAGAAATTGAGTTCTCCAGCCTTAAAAATTAAAAAATAAAAAGAGAGAAGAAAATCACGTGGATTGTGACTATCTTCATACTATAGTACCAAAATTATTGAATTTTATTACCTGCAATATTTATGAAATATCAATAGAGATTTACGTACATGCTCTTATTCCTAGTGAATTTATAAGACATACGTATTTATGAAAGAGTACTTCTCTTTTTTTTTTTTTTTTGTTTTCAGAGTTATTATAGGAAGGAAAAATTGGAAAAAATAATTTGCAATGGAAAACTTGATATGATTGATTTTAGAACTTTTCACCGCACTGATAGGATCGAAAAAACCCATGTTGCTTTATATAATAATTAATTTACATGAACACATACTGGTTTGACAATTAATTCTGGATGATCAAGCTAGCTTTCAGATTATGAGCATCAACCACCTAAACTTTCCATCTATGACTCTTTCATGTATGAGTGTGTGTCGGCACACTTAGTAGAATTTCCACCGGATTATAAGACCTCTATTACAACGCGAGTTAGTACTTCGTGAATATATTTGTAATACATACAATAACAAAGAAATTATTAATATTTTTTGATTTGTATAATTAAGATGATATTTCCAACAAATTTATGTACTGATTCAACTATCAGTAGTATTTTGAATCCTTTTCTACTAAAAATAACTATATATATATATCAAAATACCAACAACGGAGCTAACCTACTTATTCAGTGGGGACACACACTAATTATTTTTGGAAAATATAATCGAGAATAAAAAAAAAACGTAAGGTTCAGTACTGAGAAAGTTTATGTAAAAACTTTATATCAGTGGGAGTAAAATGCAAAAAATTAGAAGTTTTCAGAGTTTACTTTTTTTCTTTTAGAAAAAAAGTGAGGGTGGCATCAAGGGACTCCGTTACTGATGATAATCTTATAATAAATGGGGGATTGGTGGTCTTGTACGTAAATATACAATTGGCCATTTTGAACATGTGATATGTGAGTCTTGTAACTGATTCTGTTACAGAATTTGTAACTAACTAACAGAATACTAATTCTGTTTCACTATGTATTTGCTCTATAAATATCAATGAATCACACTGGCTCTAGTTAGACTCATCATTCCTCATTTTCAGATCTTCTCATTGTCTTGTTTAAATGACATTCTTGTTTGTCAAAAATCTAACATAAGAAAGACAGTCTAAAAAACTGGTCATCGTTCCATATGTTGTTCTCGGCTGTTTGAAAGTCATTTTTCTAATAAAAATTTTTAAAAGACTATTTAGCAAAAAAAAAAAAACAAAACAAAAAAAAAAAAAAAAAAGAAAGTATTTGAGTTATTTTGGTAATTGACACATTTTTAGGTAGATATTAAGCCTATTTAAACATTACTTTTTTTAATAGTTGTCACTGTGTTGGAACTTGTGCATATTTCGTGGCCACCTGGAAATTCGGCGAGAAGCAAAGTCCTCCACCTCCTCCATGATCAGCACTCCCATATCTCCGAAGTGTGCCTCCTCCTTCTGCTCCTTCCGCCACCTCCTGAACCTTAAGCATCTCACTCCCTAGTTAGTTAAAAAGAAAAAACAAAAAGCAAAGAACAAAAAAATAAAAAAAATAAAAACAAAAAAAACCAAAAAAAAAAAAACAAAAACAAAAACAAAAACAAAAACAAAAAAACAAAATAAAACAATAAACAAAAAACACAACTAGGAACTCTCCTAGTTTTTTTTTGGAATGAAGGGATTCGAATTCAGCATTTTAGGTGGAATCAGTTCTGGTATTACTACTAGGCTGTGTCTACAATTACAAAACTCTCCAAGTTACTTGTTATGAGAGCTGAAAAAATGAAAACTAAAAAAAAAGAAAAAAAAAAGAAAAAAAAAGCCAAAAGAAAACGAAAAAAATCTCAGCTGTTTTATTGATATATGTAAGTGTTGTGATCGCTTTAATTATAAGCACGAGCTTCTAGATTTCTTCGAAAATAATGTATTTTTAGCTATGTTTACAAGCATTTTTTTTTCTTTTTTGCCAGTGTGTTAAGCTTTAGTGAGTTTTTTTTTTTTTTTTTTTTTGAAAATTTGAGAGGGAAAAAAATCCCCTCGCTCATGTTTATTAGAAAGATAAAAAAGGAAAAAAAATTCAGCCTCAATGACAAAATAAATAAAAAGTAAAACAATATAATAGTAAGCAAACTTTAAAAGAAAACAAATTATTCCTATCGGAATTTAGTTTCATTTATATATCTTGTAACCATTTTCTTTTTAAACACAAAGTTTATACTAACTTTAAATTTTCAGAGTCAACAATCATATCTCCAAGCAAATATTTAAGTCCTGTTAATTTATTCCAAAATCTTGAAATATGACAAGTATTTCTTTCTATATTCCGACTGATATTCCAGGGTTTAGAACCACTTCAGTATTTAGCATATTTATTAAGCTTTAGTGACTTATTACCTCATCAATAGATGTCTCTTTCCAAAGGCAAAGTGGAAACGGGACCACTAGAATTAGCAGAAAATCCGATGCATGCAAACAATATCAGGACCCAACTAATCAACCATTGTTTAACTGCATAATTGTCTTTAATTAAAATAAAGAAAATTAAATTTTCATTGTAAAAATAAAATTTAAAAATTAAAAAAAAAAAAAACAACAACAACAACTACAACAATTGCAGGACTGCCCCAAGTTAAAGCTAATTTATTTTAACCACACTGGCATATTTGAAAAAAAAAATTAAATAAATAAAATTGCAGGATAAACACACAAAGTTGAGTAGAGATAGATCAGCTGGCAAACTTTAAAATGAGATAAAATAAAGTAAAATACCGTCCCATGAATCGAGCGAAACAGTTCCAAATTGAAAAGAAAAAAAAAAATGGAAATCGGGAGATCCATGCACCATTAATTAAAGAACGCATGTATTAGAGAAAGAGGCCTTTAAAGTTTCTAGCACATGATAATGGCTTTTTAATTTTAACGTGGGAGCTAGGAATATAATTTACTAATATACCTGATATATAGCTTGTTAATTTTCAGCCAACATATTAAACGACGCTCTCTGTGTCTAACACGTAGCTCGAGCAACCTATTCTCTATGGCCGATAATTAAGATAAAAAGTTGTTTGTTAAGGTGTATCATCTTTATAAATGGTGGCATATTGGTTATAAAGATTGAGAACTACGATGTGGATCCAAAAGAGAGAGAGAGAGAGAGAGAGATGGAACTAGACGTACAAGACCACCAATCCCCTATTATTATAAGATTATCATCAGTAACGGAGTCCCTTGACGCCACCGTCACTTTTTTTTTTTTTTTTTTTTAAATAAACTCTGAAAACTTCTAATTTTTTCCATTGTACTCCCTATGATATAAAGTTTTTACATACACGTTCTCAGTACTTAACTTTACGGGTTTTTTTTTTTTTTTTTTTTAATTTCTCTATTATATTTTCAAAAAATAATTAGTGTGCGTTTCCATTGAAAAAGTAGGCTAGCTTCGTTATTGGTATTTTGATATATATATATATATATAGTCATTGTTAGTAGAAAAGGATTCAAAATACTATTGATAGTTGAAATCAGCATATAAATTTGTTGGAAATATCATCTTAATAATACAAATCAAAGAATAATAATAATTGCTTTGTTATTGTACGTATTAGCAACATATTCACGAAGTACTAACTCGCGTTGTAATATAGGTCTTACAATCCGGTGGAAATTCTACCAAGTGTGCCGACACACACCCATATGTGAAAGAGTCATAGATGGAAAGTTTAGGTGGTTGATGCTCATAATCTGAAAGCTAGCTTGATTATCTAGAATTGATTGTCAAACTGGTATGTATTCTTGTAAATTAATTATTACACAAAGTAACATGGATTTTTTCGATCCTATTAGTATGGTAAAAAATTTTAAAATCCATCATATTAGGATTTTCACTGCGTAAATTATTTTTTCCAATTTTTCCTTCATATAATAATCCTGAAAACAAAAAACAAAAGAGAAGTACTCTTTCTTAAATACATATGTCGTATAAATTCACTAGGAATAAGAACATGCACGAAAATCTCTATTGATATTTCATAAATATTGCGGGTAAAATGCAATAATTTTGGTACTATAGTCTAAAGGATAGTCACAATCCACGTGATTTTCTTCTCTCTTTTTATTTTTTAATTTTTAAGGCTGGAGAACTCAATTTTTTTAATTTGTAGCGTAAGTATTACTAACTCAAAATTTCCAAGTCGCCGAAAGTGATTTTTTTTTAAAAATTATTTTTAATAATGATTTTCAGTCGAATCGACGCAACTGACTATTGAATAGCGAAGTGAAATTCATTGACTTGTTGATTTTTCTAAATGTTACATAAATTTCATGTTGAATCTAGTGAGCCTACAAATTGGACTTGGACTTTCTCCAGCTTCATTTCTGTGTTTATATTTATAAGTCACTTCATGAACATAGTCTTGTACAAGCAACATAAAGAAAGGAAAAAGGGGAGTCTCCTCTTCCATTCGTCATGTGCTGCTTATTGCCATCCTTATTGTAGCCAATATTATGCAGCTTTCAATTGTAGCGACCCCCTCACGGGTCGATACAGTTGATTTTTCTTTTCAACATTTATCTCTTATAAAATTACAGATAATAATAAGCTTGAAATAAAAATCTTGACTAATTGGTAAACTTTACTTAGATAATTTTAGAAAATTCTAGAAATTTTTTTGAAACTATATCAAAATCACCTTCATAATTAAAATAATTAAAAAAAAAACATTTCATGAAATAAAATTTAAGTCCACATGAATCACCCAATCGAATAATAATAAACTAAAAGTCTCAAAACTTTATTTGAAATTAAAATGTCCATACATGATCATTCCTTCCGTTTTCCTATCACACATCATCCCGCTTCCGCTCCAAGCTCATTCAAATGCTACAACTTACCCTTTCCTTTATCTATAACATAAATTAACTTTAAATAAGCATAGACTTAGTAAAACACTTAAATCTCATAAACGTAAACAAACATGTTTCTTTTATTATCATAAACATCATTTAAAACTTTTTAACTTTTAAAACCGTCATATATTGGGCCCGGCGTTATACTGTAATAGTGCGCTAGTCACGAAAGGAGTGGGGTAACTATTCCCAAACCAATGGTGACAACATCATCATCATCATCAAGGGTGTACAATACCATTTTAATATATGAAAATACATATACATACACACATATATATATACTTTTCATCAAAACGTCATCGTAGAGAAGTATTAAAAAGCATTATAACATCATCATTAACATCAAAATATATACTTCTCAAATATTTGATTCATGTTATAGGAGAGAGTCTACTTATATATATGCCTTACTTAACTTTTTTAAATTTTTTTGACGGTAATGCGCAATTAAGGTCTCGAGTGATTGCCTTTAGAACCGCTCATGTCATAAAGAATAAATATAACGAAATTAAGAAAATGCCATAATAATTCTTCAAACACATTCATTACATTAAAACAGTACCAAAAAGGCTTATTTCATCATTTGAATGAAATCAAGATACAAAAATTGAACAATTACATGAAATTACAAAACTTTACAAAAATTGGCAGCTGGACCTCTGTCCCTTCAAAAATTCATAAAAAATTGTATAGGACTCCAAATGACCTGAAACAAAAAAAAATTTTTTAATAAAAAAAGTAAACATCAATAGCTTTCTAACGGTATCTAATTTGTTAAAAACGGGTACTGTTTTGACCCTCAAAAACAATTTCGAAAACTGATCGCTAAAATTTTACAGAATCTGGTAACCAGATATCTACCTTTTGATAAATTATAATAATTCACATATGTCTCCAAATGATCTGAATCTGATTTCAAATGAAAGTACACATCTTTCCAACAATACCAAATTCGATAAAAATGGAATTCAATAAAAATGGAGTCTGTTTGCATCCTCAAAAACAGTTTGGAAAACTTATCATAAAATCTGGAAATTTCAAGTAGCAGTAGTCATATTTGAAAATTCATTAAAAACATAAAAATTATCATTACAACATACATGGTTCACACACACACACACACAAAACAGCCCTAAGATATGTTTCTAATATATAAAATTATTAAATCACCTTGAAAAGGGTTTTATCTGGCCAAGTCACTCACCGTGGGGAGCACCGATGTTGTTTGTGAAAAAGAAGGATGGGTCCATGAGGCCTTTTGGGGTGAGTCCAAGAGCAAAACCGTGAGGGTACAAGGCCCAAAGCGGACAATACCATACCAAAGGGAGGCACGGGTCGTTGCAAATAGTATTAGAGCCTATACCCAACCGGAAGTGTGACCAACGAGGACGTTGGGCCCCAAAAGGAGGGATGATTGTGGCAGTCATCAGTCCCCACTAGTAAAAATTATTCATTTGATGACGGTTATTAACCATTATCTAAAGTAACACAATGGTTAGACAACCGTCATGTAATCCATCGTCGTGGGATGGTTTGAGATACAACGACGGTTTATTAACCACTGTGGTTAGGTGATATTCTATGACTGTTCACACCGTCATCGAATAGAGAAATAAGGCGGCAAAAGTTGCTAATATGAGAACTTTACACAACAGTTTTTGTAAAAACTATCGTGTAAAGTATGGTTTACATGATGTTTTTAACAAAACATCGTGTAAAGTTCAGGATCATTTGGCACACCGTGCGTAGAGTGGAGTTTTACAAGATAGTTTTTACAAAAACTGTCATGTAAACTCTACTTTACACAACGGTTTTTGTAAATTACACGACAGTTTTTGTAAAAACCATTGTGTAAACTCACTTTACACAATGGTTTTTGTGAAAACCGTCGTGTAAAGTTGAACATGAAGTAAAACAAAATTTTGCATTTCTTGGTGATTTCTCACGGGTAGCCTAACCTATGTGTTATCCAATACACGGCCTAGAATAGGATTGACAAAATATTAGCTACATTATATCAATATAAAAATACCATCCATTACATTACAAGTTTACATATCATATTTAATGAATTACATTACAAATCTAGCCCCTTATCCCCTAATTGAATTCATATCATCAAAGGTATAAAATGCTTGGCTTTCAAGTAAGTCTAATCCATAAGCGTTGGAGACTATGTCTCTCATAAAACCTAAAATAAAAAAACCACATTCAACACTACCTTCTTGGCAAGGACAAAGACGATCTGAGATTTTATTTTATTTTTTATTTTATAGTCTCGTCTCTTTTTGATCCCTTCTCCGGCTATAAGCTTCCAATCCATTAGGGCCCTAGAAAATTTGCAAAATTCAAAATAATTAAGATGAATACCATTAAGATTAAATCAAAATTTAGCATACGAAAATTTACTTACATATTCACTAGATTAGTAAAATCACCCTATTTCTTATCCCGAAGAGGATCAAAATAAGGACCAGGTCCTCCCATGGGTCAATAAATCCCAAAACCCGATGTCTCCCTATATTATGTGGCATAAGATAAAGTCACCCTTTTGGTGCCTTACGCAAAACGGCGACAAGAGCATCGGCTCACTCTCTTCGGCCAGCAACTAGAGTATTTGTTCTAACCGTTGAGATCAAGGTTGGAGACACAAACACAAACTTTTCAGCTCGCCCATTAGCGACACATAGTTCTGCCAAATATTTGCAGAAGAATATCAAACTTGTTACACTGGATGACATATATAAGATTTTCCAGATAAAATAAATAAAGTTAGAGATAGAATGAAATACTTGAGGTATACTAATATACAATTTACACTGATTTCTTGAAAAGTAATGAACTCATGAATATCATCAAAGTTAAGAAATGCAGGCATGTCAGCACCACTAATTGTGTATGGTATTGGGACCTCTATCTGATTACCTTCACGCATGGAACTAAGTGCATAATAAACCAAAGGCCTCGACTCCATGTTCATTTTATTAAAGTCAAATGAAGATCTTTGTTATTTCGCATCTTGTTGTACCTCAGTTCGAGAGTTGATTGGTTTTTTTCCTATCTTTTTTGGGTGTTTGTTTCCCTCAGCTGCTTGGCCAGGAACTTGACTAGGCCCCTGACTCACATTGTTCATACTCGTGTCGAGCCCAATTAATATTTTTGGCCAAGTGACAAACCCATTAACAGCCTCCTCCACAGTTGTTGCCTCGTCCATCGAAATAGGTAGTGCCGTTTTTTTTTTAAAATTTTGGCACAATGATTGACACTCGTACGTTCCCTTCACCTAGTGGCATTCCATGAATTGTATTGGTGGGAAGGCTTTCTATCCATGCCCTTCCAATCCCAACAAGCAACTGCCCACCATGTCTTTCATCCTTAATAAAGAGCTTACACTCCTGACTATAGATTGGTATGGTTGGCGGATCAGACACTCCGGGTTGTCTATCATGGATAGTGCAACTAGCTTTAAAGCTATTGTGTTGGTCAACAATTGGCATATTCTCTTTGTAAACCAACGGCTCCACATCTTTTTTTGCACATAGACCACGCACCATCTCCTTTAATTCTTCAATTTCACATCTCATTGACAATACTACAGTATCAACTTTCGAACTTCGCTTTAGGGTGAAGTACTGAGACTGCTTTACGAACTTTGATTGACCATGGGTACGTCCTGTGTGTTTGGGCTTGGATAATGCTTAAGTCAATACATCATTAGTGCCAACAGATTCGAACTTGCCTTGGATCTCCTGTGTGTTGTACTTTACTTATGGAAGAATTAAAAACACACATTATAAATAAAAGTGTTATTAGTGGATCCAGTGATGAATAATTTATTATTAATTAGTGAACTTACTATCAACTCACCAACTTGTCGATATGATGGATCCTTGAACTCAACATCTTTTCCAATCCGTGATTCTAGCCACAACCCATCTCTTTTTTTCCATTTCCCCTTCTCCTTAAACTATAATTTATCATTGTTAGCATACAAGAATAATTATAAAAAAAAAAAAAAATTTATGACGATTTATTAGAAACATAACTTAAAGACATACCAATTTTTGGTCAAGCTTTTTACATCCGTCTCGGCCTCCTCTTGACATTTATTCACTATTGGCCTTTAATTTGTTTCTACGATCTGAAAGTTGTTGGAATTGTAAGGATGTTTTATACTGAACGAATTTCACCCAATCATCTTCTTCTATATTAGGGTAGTTGTCAATTACTTTTTGAGGCCATTTCCACACACTTTCTTGTGATAGGAAGTCGTCGACAAAAGTCTTGTAAAGATCATGTTAAAAATTCCTTGCAGCCACACCACATGATTTTAAACTAGCACTCTGAAACCCTTCATCCATGATGAAAGAAGTAATGGTTTCTTTCCAAATTAGGTCTTTCATTCCATCTAAATCACAAGATCTTCAATCTTGTGTCCATACTGGAATGTGCTCTCAAAGCGAGTACACTAATCCAACTCATCAATTCATCACCATGCTTCCTTTCGGTGTCCTTTCTTGTCAAAGGTGACTTCAATTCATTCACCTCTTTTCCTTACTATATGGACTTGTTTCATTAGAGTTGCCCCCGTTACCATCGGCATTGGGATTAAATGGGTCTCTTCTTTGTGATCTTCCCTTTTTGCATACTCTAACTCCATTTTGTGTCATTTTTTAATTGCAACACTCACCTATATTTGTTGCAACATAAATACACAAAACAAACAAATAATTCATCCAATTTAATCTAATCAAATTCACATTCACCAAGAACATTAAAAAAATCAGAGCATACTTCACTAAATCTAGGTAATTAAAACACCACTTTTTTGGCCTATATAATAAATAATTCTACAAATTGCCCCTGCAAATGCAAGAATGCCCTAAAATATTTGTATAAAAAAACTAGACACAAATTCCATATGATTAAACAAACGAAATTCCATTTTGACATTTCATCATCGTATGTAGTGGGTGGAAAAAAAATGCACAAAATATAGTTTAGAAAGATCTTAAACATGCCAAAAAAATTGCACAGAAGATTCATCTACAAAGAGCAAAAAAGTTTTTTTTTGAATAACAACAAATACACAATTACACTCCAAGAAAGTTACTAAAAAATTGTGTGTTTGTATTTTTATTGGAAAATAAGAAATTGAGCAATAAAGAAGTCACCTTACTTTTCTTTGCTGTAAAAGAGTCATGGCCTTGATGGGAAGAGAGGGTGGCTGTGGCAGCGACGGCGGTGGAAAAAGGAGAGCGAGGGGAAGACGGCATTGAGGGCGACGGGATTGTGAATGAAAGGGGAGGGCGGCGACGGCATCGACGGGAGAATGAGCGAAGGGGGAAGGTGTCGGCAGGAGAATGAGAAAGAGGGGAGGGCAGCGGCGCTGTCAGTGGGCAAAGGAGATAGTGGGTAGTATAAATCTTTGAGTAGTGGAAAGGGAGAGAGAGATGAAAATGATGAGAAAGGATGAAGAAAGTGAATTTATAAGTAAAGGGGTTACACACGAATTTCGAAAACCAAAAATTCAAATTTTAAAATTTTTTTTTTGGAAATTTTACACAACGGTTTCAGCCAGAAACCATTGTGTAATCTTTTTTTTTTTTAATTTTTCCTTTCTTTTTTTTGTCATCCCACGGCCTACTACCCCATGTGTTATTTAAACAGTGACCCAAACTGCTATAGTATTGATCCCTGTTCAACATTAATGTTCAATATAAATCAAGCAACATAATAAAATAAACTCTAATTCATAGCGAATTAAAATAAAATGGTAATCAAAAGGAGTCAATTAACAATAATGATATACAAATGACAAAATGTTCAAGTTTTATTATTATTTTTCTTTGTTTTCTCAACACGTGTCTACTTAATATCGGGTCGAAGCAAGTGAGAAACATCATCATCAAAATCATCAATATCCTCAACTGGTGATAATCCCTTTGTGAATGATGGAATGTCGATGCAATCTTCCTCTTCTTCTTGACCATCACGAATCATTCTTTGCTTCATCGGCACAACTAAGGACAACTCTAAATTGTTAGGATCCGTTTTATAAAATACTTGGATTGCTTGTGATGCCATAATGAATGGATAATTTTTATATCCCAATCGTCTAAAGTCCACTACTATGATGCCATCACGATGGTTTTAAAAATCTATCATGAAAACCGAGAGATTACACGACAGTTTCAATAAACCGTCATGTAATCTCTCAGTTTTCATGATGGTTTATTAAAATCGTCTTGTAATCTCCATTTTCCACGACGGTTTCAATGAACCATTGTGTAATCATGGGGCGATCCCTTTTAGATGACAATTTTTATAAAACCATCTTGTAATCTCCGTTGTCTATTCCAACTTTTGTAATAGTGCCCTACAAGGAAAAGGTAAGCTATGTAGTCCCACATTGCTTGGGAATGGATGTAAGTGATGACTTATAAGTAAAGAGACCATCTTCTAATAGTATGGGTTAGGGTGAGCTCAAGAGCAAAACTGTATAGGCACGGGGCTCAAGCAAACAATATCATATCAAAGGGAGGCATGAGTCGTGACATCAATAATTAAAACAAAACATTAATAATGATGTAACTAAAAACGGATTAAGTTAGGTTTCGTTAGTTTTATATTACATATTCAATCCTTTTTTCCTTATTACACATAAATGTTAAAAAAAATTACCACAATCAATCTATAAGTTCTCCAATATTAATTAAAATATTATAAGACCACACGTTCGCACATGTACACACTATTTATATATTAAAGAGACACGTCAACTTCACCTTGGATATTTTATTTTTATTTATTTGTTTCTATGATTTATGAGTTTGTAAAAGTGTTCGGAAATTTAGGGGGAGCTTTACATCGGTAAGGACTAGGAGTCGGTGCAAAATTTCCACAAGCATCAATAGACAGTTGCAAAGACATAGTCTATGGTTTGTTGCTTTGAGAGTCGACTTTTAGACTTATAATGTGTACAGAAACGTACCTAATCCTATAGTCTAAATCCCAATTTTCAGGCTTGAAAGATCTGTTTTAATCTATTTACTAAGTTAAATTAATTTTTCCAAATTAATTAATTACTGAAAACGAAGTAAATATAAGAACACAAGCAATTTTACGAGGTTCAGTCACACCTACTCCTTAGGGCCAAGCCCAGCTATCAAACACTCCACTAATCTAAAAGTACACTCGGACTTGAACAACTTAAAGAATCCATCTTCCTCTTGTTGCCGATCGTTTTGAATTTATTAGTCGGATGTGTTTGGTGAGCACCACTCATCTTGAAGTTGAAACCCCTTCAGCTGCAGATGCCTTCTCCCAAAGACTTCAACACTTTCTTGTGAGAGATGAATGCAACAACTCAAAACAGAATCTCAAAGTATACTCGAATATCACCAAACTCCTTTCCCTCAAGGCCTTCATCTGCAGATGCCTTCTCCCAAAGACTTCAACACTTTCTTGTGAGAGATGAATGCAACAACTCAAAATAGAATCTCAAAGTATACTCGAATATCACCAAACTCCTTTCCCATAAACTGTCTTTGAGATAATAAATAAGCAGCTACAACAAAAAATCTCACATTAAAAAATAATTTAAATTTCAAAGTGTTTCCTAATCTGTTGCAACACTTCTGGAAATACTTTGAAATTCAAATATGGAAACTTCCTTAAAAGCCCGAAATAACTTTCCTTTCATACTAGCTGCAAATGAAAATATAGTAACCTTCAAGAAGTCCCAGCCACGGAATCTTCCCACTTTCTAGATTTCAAAAACAAGATTCCTCTCTTTTGAAAAGATTTGAATTTCTAATTTAAATAAGATGAGGAAACTTACCCAAATTAGAAATTCCTCCATTAAAGATATCCCACAATCATCTTCACTAAAAATGCCCAAGATCTCCTTGACTTTGAACCAAAACCGAATCTCCCATCTTACTCATCATGACACATGCAATCTGCAAAGCCATCTTCCAAAAATAGCAACTTTCCCAAACCTTCAAAATGAATCAATCAACAGTTGCAACTCATATTGTCATACCCGAGAAAACCCTTCAAATTATTGTTCTTGTTTTTGTCTAACAAACTTGCCATAAAATGCCAACATACAATAAAAAACCTAGCAATCTCCCTTTTTGGCATTTTTGGCTCAAAACACTAAGAAAATGAAAAACTAACAAAAACTAACAATATAGAGAAAATAATTGTACTTGGAAAAATAACTGTACTTGAAACACAATACAAAAACAACTAACTATACTCCCCCTATGCTGAACTCCCCCTTTTCAAAACAAAAACTGCCAAAGAAGTTAAGAAGCAGAATGATCAGAAGCAGCCTCCTCATCATCATTCAATGCATCTGTCTCGCCCCGACCTACGTAGGGCTGTGACTTCATACTTACTTAACTTACTTCTTCATTTAATTACTTTAAGTGTATTGAAAATTCTAGAGTAAAATTTTTTTTCCTTTTTTAAACTTTATTTTAAACTCAAACTCAAACTTAACTTAATCTCATACTTATACTCATACTTAAAACTTGACTTATCCTCATACATATTTATATGTACTCAGTCGAGTACCCAGCTTTCACATTTCATTTGAAAGCTATCATATTCAAACTGTGGACCAAACCCGACCTAATGTGGGTCGGCACGACACGAGGTAACTTGTTACCATCATACTTGAACTTTTCCTTATCCATACCATTACTTCATTATAACGTAATACAAACACATTTTACAAAACATAGTTTCTAAAATCTGTGACGGTGTTCATCCCACATTTCACAGTTTGCAGCGCCATCTCTCCACAGTCTTGCATCAAGTATTGCCGGTAGGTTGCTTACCTGCAGCATGAACGTAAGTAATGAGCTTATGCCCAGTAAGTACAACATTCAACCCGTAAAACATTTTTAGTACAAGAATGCATGAACCGATTATGCTTTCTTATGAATCAATTATGTTTTTTTATATTAACTTAGTTCTGACCCTTTACATAACATGAGTGCACGTATCGTGGCATATAACCATGGAGTGATTGGGGCGGCCAGTCCAAACCAACTCAAACCATGAACCATACTATTTCACATGGAGTAGTTGAGACAGCCAATCCAATCCAACTCAAACCATGGACCATACTGTTTAATCCCACCCTCGTTGCAAGTCGGTACGACACGTTAACATCAGCTTATCTTGTCTCATAATTTAAAACATGTTCTTACCATATGGTTTAATATTAGTGAACATGCCTCATGATGGCACTATATCAAAACATATAACATAAAATAATATCAATCATAACATTTGTGACGCCCCGACCTACGTAGGGCCGTCACCTTACTTACTTGACTATTCGTTACTTGAAAATTTGAGAATAGATTTTTTTTTTCTCAACATACATATATATAAAGAGATTAGCTCATAGCGAACTTA
>JAFMPE010184648.1:0-11656 GCA_024759925.1 Ficus religiosa | reverse complement strand
AAAAACTTTTTGGGAAAAGGACAAAAATTTTAGTTTGAGTTGATAGTTTGAGATGTCTTCCCAAACAAAGGCTTAAATATGCGTTTAGTGTACGCGTTGATTGAGTTTTTTTTTTTTTTTTTTTTTTGGATTTGAGTTGAATTCACGTGTGTGGTTAGTGAGATTTTTAAGTTACTAGAGTTAAAAAGTGTGAAAATGTAAAATGTGTTAAAAAATGAGTAATTGACGCAAATAGTCTCCGAACTCTTTCAAAGGTGACGGTTTGGTCCTTGTTCCAATTTTTTTTTTAGTTGACCCTAAAATCTTATTTTTTGGCTGTTATGATTCTTTCTGTCCAAAACCGTTAAATTTCTAACGGAATCTTGTATAAGTCATAATTTTGTAATAAAAAGACTAAAATACCCCTTAATTTTCTATTTTCTTACTCATTTACCTTCTTTCTCATTTTTTTTCTTTCTTTATTTTTTTCCTCAAACCAAAAAAAAAAAAACAAAACAAAACAAAACAAAATAAAAAACAAAACTAGAAAATTAGCCCAAACCCAAAACCCAACGTCCCCCCCCCCCTTTTTGCCGTAACCGAGCTCACCCTGCCCTCCTTTGCCTTCGCCGAGCTTAGCAGCCCCCCCCCCCCCTCACACCAAAGACCCCCTCCTTTGCCAGCGCCAAGCCTAAGCTCCCTCTCCTTGAACTCAAAACCGAGCCCGGGACCCCCTCCTTCATCGTCGTTGAGCCCCAGCCCCCCTCCCCCCGCCATTGTCAAGCTCAGCCCTAACCCCCACCCAGCGAACTCAAAACCCAACCCGAGCCCTCCCTTCCTTCACCGTCGTCGAGCCCTCCCCCCTCCTATATCTGGGGGAGGAAATGAAGAGAGAGAGAGAGAGATAAATTTAATTTTTTTAATTATTTTTTTATTTTTGTTAAGTTAATTATTATTAAATTACTAAAATATCATTTTCGATTCGATCACATACATTGCATATGTAAGATTCCGTTAAAAATTTAACGAATGTAGACAGAACGAACTAAATCGTTACCTTTTTAGAGAATTTAAGATCAGTACGGCTAAAAAAAAAAAAAAGAAAAGAACAGGCACTAAAGTGTCACCTCTTAAAAAGCTCAGGGACCATTTAGGTCAATTATATAAATATGAAGCTTGTTTTATTATCTTGAAATTCTATACAATTTAAAATAAAAAAAAAATCTCATTTAGACTTGTATATGCAAAGTTATATAACCTTTTAAAATTTGTAGTTACAAAATTATAAAAAAATTGAGGTTGACTTTTCAAAAAAAAAAAAGATAAAAATTATAATTCAATTATGAATCTATCCACGTTAACATTTAAAAGTGAGAGATTAAAATCTACATATGTAATAGAGTTAAATATATAATTTGTGTTGGATTATAGGTGGAATCACTTTTTAATTATTTTTCACCAAAACAAAAACGCCCCATAATTATAGGAATATAGGGATAATTAGAAGTTAAATCCAAAACACCTTTCCTGGAGGAAAAAAAAAAAAAAAATCCAAAACATCAAATTTCAAATCAAAAATAAAAACAAAAAAAATCCATAAACATCACTCCACATGAAAAGTGCCCACACGAATTCGGTGAACCGGATAAACCAAATCCACATCGTCAACGACGTGGACTCTCATCCATCTCAGATTTCTTTAAATCCCAAAATACCCCTCAGATTTTCCAATTATTACAAATCCACCCTCATCCCCATCTCCAAACCCACTCTTTTCCACACATCTATCGGTCATCAAACACGTCAAACATCATCTTAATCTACACCCTCAACCACCCAATCCTTCTCTCCCTAGTTCCCAAAAAAATTATTACAAAATAAAATACCTTTTTCTCGCATCAAAATTAACCAATTTCTTTTTTATTATTTATTTTTTATTTTTATTTTCGCCTTTCGTTTTGGAGATTGTCGGACAAGTTTTATTTATTTATTTTGGTTGATTTTTATTTTTATTTTTATTATCAGTCTCTGTGAGTGAAATTTTGTCGCAGAGCATGTCTTCCTTCTAATAATTTCCAAAATTAAAAAAAAAAAATCGTGATTTTCCATGGCCAAACCTAAAGCTCCGAGACGAACCCTAGACTCTTACACGGTGAAGCACATCAACCGAACCGTTAAAGGTCAGCTGAATTTCACTTTCCTTCTCTTTTTCCCGAGAAAGTGGAGGACTTTTCTTTTTTTCCTTATTTATTTATTTATTTTTTTTTTTTTGAAATTTTTTGGTGCGCAGCCGGTGACTGCGTGCTGATGCGGCCGTCGGATCAGGGGAAGCCATCGTACGTGGCGAGGATCGAGCGGATCGAGGCGGACAGCCGCGGCGCGAACGTGAAGGTGCACGTCCGGTGGTACTACCGGCCGGAGGAGTCCATCGGCGGCCGTCGTCAGTTCCACGGCTCCAAGGAGGTTTTCCTCTCCGATCACTACGATGTTCAGAGCGCCGATACTATCGAGGGAAAGTGTACGGTTCACAGCTTCAAGAGCTACACGAAGCTTGATGCCGTTGGCAACGACGACTTCTTCTGCCGTTTCGAGTATAATTCCGCCACCGGAGCTTTCAACCCCGACCGCGTTGCCGTGTACGGGTCTCTTATTTCTCGGTTTTTGTTCTTTTGATTTCGGTCGAATTGTGCTTTGTTGGTTTGAATTTGGCTAGTTTTGTTGTATTTTTCAACTTTTGTTTGTGTTCCAGTGTTTGAAATTAACAGGAAATCAAAGAAAGAAAGAAAAGGCGTAAACTTTCATAGTGTTTTGAGCGAATTTGTAATATTCTTTGTGTGAGTTTGTGGTTTTATTGGCAAATTTCGAGAATTAGACCTTAATTATTTGCTGAATGTGAAGATGATTAGATACTTTCCAGTGTGGTAGAATGGTGGGAATTAGACGTTCAGATTCCAGTTATTTAAATTAGAAAGGTGTATTTTTTCGCTTATATATCAGCCTTTTGCCTGCACGAGCTTGATTGCGTAGGTCTATTTCGGTTTTGAGCTGAAGCTACTATCAATGTTTGGTAATGTACATAATTTGCTTGATATCATTGGTGCTTTGTTTTTGTGCTGTGGCTGCGATAGCATAGTATTTTCGGTTTTAGGAACCACTAGATTGATATGTCTCGTTTCTAGTTTCACAAGTATTTTTGGTATTCGGTTCAAGTTTTCTTCTTTGGGTCAGAAGGTTTGACATTTGATCTAATATGGCTGGCAGGTATTGCAAGTGTGAGATGCCTTACAACCCCGACGACCTAATGGTTCAGTGTGAAGGCTGCAGCGATTGGTGAGTTGGGTGCTTTTAATTTCTTTATTCAGATAAATTTTCAATTGCGGGCAAAGTTGATGAAATTTTTTTGACGCAACTGGATTTGTTTTCAAGTAATTCTCTTGTTCATTCTTTGGATTTTATCATGCCTTCCCATGAAAAATGCCTGCAATGATTATTAATGCGATGAAATTCGATTCAATTTTTTATACTAGTTGGAGTGCAGTGGCTTGTTTTAGTTTTCATTTTTTGAAAGAGAATGTGCTAATTAGGCATATTGCGAACTAGGGGCTCTGGGCCCTCAGGGCCTTAGTTTTAGTTTGTGGGCCTTACTTGTTCGTAAGGCTGTTGGTGACTAGAGAATTAGTAGATGCACTGGGACATCCCGACTAGGCCTTACTTAATTGTCTTTTCAGTACTTTGTTTTGTTTTAGGGGGATCTTTTCTAGTCAAATAAGGAGTTCACATGCTTCTGACTTCTTGCTCTTAAGAAAATTTATAAAGATCCAGAAACTTGGTCAGATCAAATTACACGAGACCTAAATTTGTAGTTTGTAAATACTATTTTGAGTACTGTTCTGCATGACTTGGTACACTAGAATTTGTAACAATTAGTCACTTTGGATTTGATACATAACCATGTGGCAGGTAATAGATGGAATGTGCATGTACAGTATTTATGAAGGCATATAGTGATTGGGAAACTGGAAGACCGCCTGTCCATTACGGGTTGTTGATAAACATGTTATTCTAAAAAGTATATTCAGCGTTTTAGCCTGAAAAATGATTCATCCTGTACATATCTGTGAATTGTACTGTGAAAAATTTCCAACTGGCGAGGTGAGACATAATAGGACAGACTTAGAGGCAAGGCCTCAAGGGTTGGACGTTTGATGCTAAGTAGAAATGGATTAAGGGAAACCTCAATTTTTTTTTTTTTTTGGTTCCGGCAATGTAAGAGTTAGTTTTAACTTGGCCTTTCACAAAAAGATTGAGGTCGTATCTTTAAAGCACTTTTTTTAATTTTCTAAGACAAGAAGTTAGTGTGTGGAATAGCACTATGTCTAACAAATAAACCTCGTAATTATTATAGCCTATGGAGTTGAGTTCTTTGGTTTAGTCTGCCGAGTTAGGTTGATTCTTGGATATGTGTGTGTGTGTGTGTATTTTTTTTTGCTGAAGATTGATTCTTGGATTTGTGCATATGAATGCACGAATCTTAACTGATTCTCACTGTTTTGTTTGTCCTTTGTGAGCATTAGATGTGTTGCATAACTTAAACAAGTTTTCCGAGATTGACTTCCAATAGTTTTGATAAATTTTAAAGATTTTAAAAAATGCATCGGTGGTTCAAAATAGATATGAAACTTATATACGTGGCATCCACTTGTGCTCGTTTCTTGCTTTTATTTATTGCATATGATTTTCAATGGGTGATTTACGTCTGTAGAAAAGGATAGACGCTGTGCGTCTAAATTTGTAGAGAACGTGGAATGGGTTCTAGATTTGCAATCCAATCTTTAGCATACTACTTTTGATTCAGGTTTCATCCTGCTTGTATAGAAATGACTCCAGAGGAAGCGAAACGACTCGATCACTTCTTCTGCGAAGGTTGCTCTTCCGAGGGTCAAAAGAAGTTGCAGAATTCACATAATGCTTCCAGACATTCGGATACAAAGGTACAATCCCATCATCTTAAAGTGGAGCATATTTTACAGTATGTCTTCCACTTTCACGTTACATATGGTATGAAAATTCGAAATCACTTGCATATCCACTGCATAATAAAATGCTTTTGGGCAATGAGCATACTTGATTTTTAATTGTGCATGACAAGAACCTTGAGGGAAAATGTGAACACCTTGCTATTCTGCTACTAATAATATCAAATGTCAAGCATTCGCTCATCGAAGCATTTTGTTTCAGGTGGATACGAAACGGCGTCGAAGGTGATATCAAGAACTGAAACGGTATGGTAACTTAGAAATGCAGTGTCAGAACTAGTGGTTGTGCGTCTGTCTGTCTAATCTTCGGGTAGAATTCACGCGAACTGGGGGTTTTGTCTGCAATCTGCATAACACGCTGTAGTATTTGCCAATGGAAAGAGGTGTAGAGAGAGAGAAACTGCTTTGAAAAAACGTTTGTGTGATCTTGTCCTGTATTATTCTAAGGTAGAGGATGTGTTTGGTTCTCCGTAATTATGGTAATGTAAATACTCTCTAGAGTTGTGAGTACATAGTCCTAAGTACTTTATATTATTATTAGTCACAGAAACAAAGCTTTGTTACATGTACACCCTCTTAGTGTTAGGCACAAATGTGGAATCAAGAACTTTGACATCATTTTGCCATGTCTCGGTATTTGCACAAGTAATTTAAAATGGAAGAAGCTTATTAGGAGAATTCTGTGGTAAGATATTAAAAAATACTTTAACAAATGTTATTTTTACTGATGGTATGGTAAATCAGAATGGAAATGGAGTTAGAGCAGTTCCTTTTAACATGCAATCTTAAAGCTCCCAGAAGGGCTTTCTAAAGTCAAGTTGACATTCTTTTGTACAAACAATTACATAGATATTATCATAATTAATATAATAGCATTTTTAATCGTCAAATTAAATTATAATATGATAATATATTTCTTTTTTTGGGTATCCTCCAGAAAAAATTTTCCAACTTATTGAAAGCCCAAGGCTTTAAGCTTTTATTTAGATCAACTATTTAATTTGGTATTTGATTTAAATATAATATATATATTTCAATATGCGTATGGTTACATAACTATTTTGATACAAGCAAAGTATTTAAATAATGTATTATTTCACAACTATTCAACTCAAATGCAAAGATAAAATTTTCACCAAATAAATGCTAAATGTGTACACGTGAAACGGCATGACATGTTTAAGCCTCTGGTGCAGTTCGAGTTGGTCAACAATGAGAGGAAAATAAAAATAAAAATAAAAAAAGGAAATTCCGTTGCCGGGACTCGAACCCGGGTCTCTCGGGTGAGAGCCGAGTATCCTAACCAACTAGACTACAACGGAATTGTGGTTGTAAGTTTTCCATAGTCATCCTTAAGATTAGTTACGAACCTTTTCGAATTTTATTCGTCCAGTTGTCGGCAACAGCNACAACTATTCAACTCAAATGCAAAGATAAAATTTTCACCAAATAAATGCTAAATGTGTACACGTGAAACGGCATGACGTGTTTAAGCCTCTGGTGCAGTTCGAGTTGGTCAACAATGAGAGGAAAATAAAAATAAAAATAAAAATAAAAATAAAAATAAAAAAAGCAAATTCCGTTGCCGGGACTCGAACCCGGGTCTCTCGGGTGAGAGCCGAGTATCCTAACCAAGTAGACTACAACGGAATTGTGGGTGTAAGTTTTCCATAGTCATCCTTAAGATTAGTTACGAACCTTTTCGAATTTTATTCGTCCAGTTGTCGGCAACAGCCCAAGAATCTAGAGGGGAAACAAAAGAAGACATAAGATAAGAGCGATTTAAGCTTCAGAATAAAGATGACAGCTTTTCCAACTTTTACCAAAAAGAGTCAAAGTGGTTTGAAAAAATGTAGAGACGATAGACTAAACTAGACAAAGACACAAGAGTGAGAAGAGATTCTATCAATCAACACGACTTCTGATTTGAAAGCAGCCGCGTGAAAGGTCTTTTGGACCATAATGCCGTGACTTTCGGGACAAATACGAGATTCAAATTAGGCGTTTCTCTTGTCTTACAAACAAACTATTCTTATATCTTTGGTTCTTTGTTTATGTTATTTGTAGGCTATCTTCACGGGCAAACAAGTCACGTGTACGCGGGTCCTCAACTCAAGCAAAATATCATGCAATTATTCGAGATCTCCTCCTATGTTAAACGACAAACTACTAGAGCACACTGCTGAAAGTTGGAACGGATCTATTTTGTATGTTTCATCCGATCAATATCATATAAAAATAAATTAAAATATAAATTTATATATATGTTCAATTGACAATGATTCAAAAGTCTATTGATAATTCATTTTTTCATATCTGATAAAAGAATTCTCATGTTGAAAGAGGAATGTTATCTCAAATATTCTTGATTTGATTTCTGTTAGTCCAACTAGAATCATCCCAAAACCCTTTTATTATTGTTATTTCATGAAAATGTAGTTTTCTTTTTTTCCTAGAAATAAAAATGTAGATTTTTAGAATAAGGTTAACAAAAGTATTATATATATATATATATATAGATTTCTTCAATGGGAATTGATTCTATGTCGGTAAACATTGTTTTAAACTGTTGCATTTTTGTCAAGGTCATTGAATTCTGATGCTTTTATGTTTATTGTTTTTGCAAATTTTAAAATAGCTAAGAAGAATGACTTTGATCCCTCGAAAGGGATGGTATGTAACCAAGTTTAGTTTACTTGGCACAACTATTATTTCAAAACTCAATCTCCTCTAAAGTTGTTTAAAGAAATTTACTATTAAAATTAGAATCAACAGAAGAGATTGTGCTTAAAAAGTAACTTCTATAATTTAAATAGATGGAGCTAAATTAATAAACTCCTATTCATAGAAATTCAGCATAAGTACAATTATGCCATGAAAAAAAAAATTTAAAATTAAAATTTACAATATTTTTGCTCAACGATAATAACAACATATCTTACTATTTTATTTTCCTCAAATAAAAAATATATATATACACTAACAACCACGAAAAAATTGTGTTGGAAAATTGAAAGGTACAAATCAAAATTCCAAAAAAGAGTACTCTTATTCAAATGATATTTTTCTTATCTGACTAATACACCAATCAAGAATACAGGACTTTGTATTGAAAAAACAACAATAATAACACACTTTAGTGACACCATAAATGGTTAATCAGTTTCTATAAAGAATTGGCAAAATGGAGTATTTAAGACTCCGTAATGTATGATCTCTAACTAGTTCTCTTGTATACAC
The DNA here is from genome assembly GCA_024759925.1 of Ficus religiosa. Lineage (NCBI taxonomy): Eukaryota > Viridiplantae > Streptophyta > Magnoliopsida > Rosales > Moraceae > Ficus > Ficus religiosa. The sequence goes on along the minus strand of JAFMPE010184648.1, from coordinate 3,401 downwards.
ACTTTGCCCTAACCTGTCTTTGATCTCTTCCACACAATAACTGTGCCATAAAAATCGGAAGAGGCCAACAGGTTTGCTCCATGGTTCCATGCAACATCCATAACCGGAAACCGATGGCCCTACAGTAGCATAGTTTTCAATCAGACAACACTGGACTCGGATTAGCCTTTAGAGTATAACAATTTACAAGCAAAGAAGACGAACCTGCAACTTGTTTACACACGGATGCCTTGGCCGAGTTAAATCATAGAAGTAGACATTTGAATCCTCGCTTCCCGCAACTAAGCATTATAAGAGGGTCACAATGTCAGTGATAATATAAACCATGATCATGGAATTGAGACAGAATATTCTTGGAAGTTCTCTGCACATAGAGATCCAGATAAAGGTTGTGAGGCAACTGTTATAAACAAGCATAGGATAGTTGGGTCTCAACTTATTACTTGATACAATAACTAAACAAAATTTTAGCAAGAAGTCAACATCACAACTAGTGAGTCGCTAAAAATTGCTGGATTCCGCTCTAGCATCCCCTTCTCCTCATCCCTTTTCATGTCCCTAAGTTACATTATGCAAGGTTAGTTAAAATGTTTCATAAGATAAGTTATGCCATGTGGCATTTCAATTGAAATGGCATAATGTTATTGAGGAGATATGAAAAGGGATTGGAGCAATGGGGACGCAAGTGTAGGAGTCGTATCCGAACTTGCATGTTTTATTCCATTATTGGATTAGAGATTCGATTTCACTACCAAGCAATCATTAAGAAGCATATGGAAGGCGTTCCAACAGCTAAGTTGGGATTTAGGTGGAGCAAGGTGAGCAACTTCTCAAAGAAAAGGATGGGAAGTACAATTGTGCATCACAACTGCACCCACCAGAAAGCCAAGGCAAAGGGAAGAAATAACAAATAAAAATAGGTACAGTAGCTTTCTACAATTGATAATGCATACAACTTTTTCGGAGGCTAAAAATTTCCATATTCAAGAGACTCTAATCTAACTTCAGACAGAAAAACAAGCGACGAGACCAATGCTGAGATTGAAATACTAACCAACATATTCTCCTTTCTCAAGGGAAAGCAAAGGACAGAAGGAAACCCGGATACTGTGTATTCGAGGAGTTAATTTGAGTGCACAACGAAGAGTCAAATAACCTTGTACTTCAAGAGCAACACTACAAGAAAACAAACTTGTTACCGGCTTTCAAAAAGAAAGACCAAGAGCAACAATACATAATCCTAACAGACTTAAAGAAAGACAAATACCGGTCTTCATTGCACGTCAACAGCATTGCTAGAGCATAATAAAAAACATTGTTTTATTTCTTTCTTTCTTTCTTTTTTCTTTTATTTCTTTTTTTGGGATAAGAAACAGAAATCAATAAGACTTGTTGAGCTGACAGACCTAAAGAAAGACAAAAATCCATCTCTTGTACACGTCAACAACACAGGTCCACAAGCCAAGAGTGAAAAACTTCGGTACTGCACAGTTGTGACTGGAGATTTTTGCCTGTTGCTACTTCGATAGCGATGAGAACGGGATAATGCTCCTGTATGAGAGTTCATACTTACAGAGTATATATAGCCCTACACAAATTACCTCAATAACTTAGCAATAAAAGCGGTAAAAGTTCATCACATGACTGGATAATAGATGTACATACATACGGACCCACCAGAGAATCACCACAAAAAATGAGCTGACCAGTGTGATCATGATCCATTGAGGTGACTTCACTGTCAAATACTGTTTTATTGATTATTCTCCCTGTGCTGAAATTGAACACCTGGTGCATCAAGGCAATTGCAATCAATCAAGTATGATCTACAAAATTCATCATCTATGAGCGACATCAACTTCACTGTGAAAATGTAAAATGACAAAATGAGAAATGAAATATCCTAATCCATATGTTATTTGAGAGCATAAATCAAAATCAAAGTGTCGTAGTGGTTATTTATCTATAGTTGAGGTTTGAGTGTTGTTGGGTAAGTGGTACATAAGATGTAATAAAACATTTTGTTTGTCCAGATGGCATAAAACTTATAAATACATATATAAATGTGTGTGTGTGTTTGTTTAACAAATAGATATTTGATTCCATATTCCTTAGGAGATTTTAGATTTAAATTTGACATAATGTGCCAAAATCAAGTAATTGACGTATTCTTAGCAAAATTAACTTGATTAGTCGCATCCTGTACACATCCATGTTTTAGTCTATCATATTTTAATTATCCCAAAAAGCACAACAACAGCAACATCAAGAAGGATGAAAAATTCAAAGCTAAAAAACACAACATCCCTAACTATGGAGTTATTCATTTTACAACAAGATACAGAAAACAACAGAATGAAGGGAATACCGTAATTTCTTTGTTTGTGTTGCCAACTGAAAGAAAGTTGTTATTTACCTGCATCCAAGAAATTGCAAAAATAAAAGAAACCTTAATGCAATCTCCTCACAAATTAGCATAAGAGAAGATAAACAATATTTTTCTACAAGTATGATGCACGCACACACACACACACACACTAGTATACATATAATTTCTGAAGCACCGTAATCCATAGGAAGACCAAGGGGTTTAACAGGCTTCAACTAACTGCAGATGGAACTTCCTCAAAAGCTCACAACTTCAAGGAAGATTCAATTCCAGGAGAGAGGGGGGGGTGTGTGGGGTGGGTTGGTGGGGTGGTGGTGTGTGGAAGAAACTGGGGAGGAGCACTTACATTGTTTGATATGAAAAAAAGTCGACTCTCAATTGAGAAGTCTATTTGAACTCACCCACTAAAACTTTATTAAGTATGATCAGGCTTGCAAGGACAAAAAGCACCAAGATCTTAACATGTAGGTTTACAATTCTGTGGAAGATAATAAGTTACAAAAGAGTATGTTTTAAAGAACTGAATAACTAAACAACAACAATTTAGTGCATACTTACATGTTTTAAAGAACTGAATAACTAAACAACAACAATTTAGAGCATACTTACAGGATGAAAACGAATGCACATTTGTGAAGCAACTCCATATATTACTCTAATACAAAGACCTTTTGCAATCTCCCACACTCGCACAGTCTTATCCATTGATGATGATGCAATGTACTGATTGTTGGACGAGAAATCAAAATCTGAAAATAAACAATAACTTCAGATGATGGAATCTAATATTTAGTGTGCCCCTCAAAGTTTGTCCGAATTTCAGACATTAACCTTTTAAAAAGGTGATTTCATTAACAATTTATGCCTCCAGTAGAAAATCCTAAAAATCCGCTTTAACACGATTTTGCAGCAGTAAGATGTTACTTGCCAACAGCAGAAAGTGCTTATACTCAGGTCAAATATGCCATCCATTTAATTGGGTGTGTGCTTAAGCCTGCTCCTACCTAACGGC
>JAFMPE010184593.1:16826-34580 GCA_024759925.1 Ficus religiosa | reverse complement strand
TTTATTGTCTCAAGAATAAGTATGCCAAAGAATGAGTTCATAGATTTTTATTTCAACACATAAACCGATAAAAGAACTTTTATTGGATATCTAAAAAAGAAAAAAAATAGAGAAAAAATTTAAAAACAAAAATAAAACAGAATATTTAAAAAAAAAATGTGGAGTGGTTTAGATTATGTGGAGAAACAAGAAAGATAAATAATTTAGTTATAAGAGTTATTTGAGAAAACTAAATGGTGGAACAAGTTATTTTTTTAATTTTAAAATTAATTTGTTGATGCTTTTGAAAAGTTGAAAGGAAAAGTAAAATATGGGTATCAATAGCCCACCCTATGAAAAATTACCCTTTGTTTGGATCACATATCTAATTTTAGGAATTGGAAAATTTTTGCAAAAATTTATGTTTCCTAACTTTTTCCATCATTATCTCATTTTGCAAAAGAAAAATATCTCATTTTTAAACTTATTTTGTATAGTATTTTTTTTTTCTAAAAAGGAAATTAATCTTTTTAAAATATTTTCATAATACACAATTCCTAATACTATTTTTTCTCATTCCAAATAACTTTTTATTTTCAAGAATAAAAGTTTTTACGCATCAAAACACCATTTTATGGTCAAAATGAAAAAAATTTTCATTTAAAATAAGAAAATTTTCTATTCCGAAATTGGATATGTGATCCAAACGGAGCCAAGTTTTTTTTTTTTTTCCTTCTTTGGGGGCTTGCTTGAGAAAACGTATTTGCAAGAAGTGAATCTTTGCTAATTAATTGGATGGAAATTTATCTGTGCAATAAGGTAATGACACATTTGTTAAAGTTTTAAAGGGCAAACTTGAAACCCAAGGATGGACTTGCTTAGAGATTCAACAAAAGTGTTGGAGTGGGTTTGAAGCCATTCAGAATATTGTAGAACAAAGCTACAAAGTCACATGAGACGATGATGACTCATAATACCACCCACAAGGGCATTCAAAAAAAAAAAAAAAAAAAACAGAAAACAAAAATAATAATAATAATAATTTGAGAGATCTTTAATTCATTTTATTGTTGTTACAAGAACTAGTATTGACAAACAGCAAAAGATTGTGAAGCTTTTACAAGCAAGCACTGAGATTTAATTAAACGAAGTAATAAATTTGTACCGTACTTTTCAATTAAATATTTGTACCATATAGACGACATGGGTTTGTTTGGTTGGTTAGTTTGAGTTGAAATATTTTAGTTGTAATAGTAAATTTTTTTGAATTTTCAGAAAAGATAAAAAACTTTTTAAAAAAAAGATAAAAACTTTTGAGAAAAAGACAAAAAAAAGTACAGCTAAAGTTGGATTGAACTTGTTAACCAAACAAACCCATAAAGTTTTCTGTACGACTAGAAATCCCCCTCATTGGAGACCTTAGAACACGAAACGAGATGTAGCTGAAAAACGACGCCAGTAAACAACTTATCAAGAGGGGAAATAATAAATCCTAACTGTGCGATTTGTTAATTCCCCGGGGATTATAATGCGACAATATAATTTTAACCACATTAGAAACGACATGTCGTTATCTATAAGGATTATAGAAATCCTCGATCAGTAGGAATCGAGAACGTTTTCTGAACGACATCTAGTTCTCAAGAAGGGAAAACCACTCGTATGCATTATGCAACATATCTTATGAGGAAAACGAGAAGTAGTTTTCTCATAGACGAAATCTTGTCGACTACTATAAACGAAAAATGACAGCTTGTTGAAAATGGCCCGGTCGACATCATCTGAACGACATTCTTTTTCCAAGTTCGAGGATGTACGACATGCATTTATCCATGGAAAAACCACAAAGAAGTCTGCGATTCGTCGTTTTCCCCTGTAGATAAAAAAGCAACGACTTTGTCTTTTTCTGCTAGCAGATATCTCGTCGTTCTCTCGAACAAGAGATGAGATGTCGTCGTTTTCCCCGACAAGTAGAAATGACATTGTCGTTTTGTTGAGATTTTGTTGAATAATTGATTGATTAACTGATTATTCTTTCGGTTATCATTTTATGATTCTTTCTATTTTTAGAGTTTATGCAAAATTATACATATTAATTATCGTCTTTTAGGATTTGATTTTAAGTTTCTTAATTGTAATTCATTTCTATATATTCCTATACAAACTCAATACAAATTGTGAATAAAAATTATTTGAATCTCAAATTTTAAGTTGGTATCAGAATTAATAGTAGAGTCATTCAAATATCTTTCACTTACCGCAAATTGCAAAACAAAGCAAATCAAATAGCAAAATACCCATAAAAATCACCATCCATCCTTCAAATCCACACCAAGCAAATCGTAAATTACATATCAAAACCTGCAAATCACAAATTCACAAATCGACAAATCGCAAATCGGCATATCAAACAAGCAAATCACCACGTTGAGCCGTTTCACCTACAAGTTGAAGACCTGTTGCTTTCATTTATCCAAGTCAAAGGTTTGTGTAAAGTAAGGCACTTGTCCTTGATTATTGTATTCTTTTTAACTTCATTAAACTACATGTGATTTCTAAACACACACACACACACACACACACACAAAAAAAAAGGGAGAAGAAAAAATGCAAAATAAATTGTTGATTGCCTGATTGCAAAATAATAATAATAATAAGATTCAAGCAAAAAGTAAATAAATAAATAAATAAAATCAAGAAAAAAAACAAAAAAAAATATTTATGTTATTAAAAAAAAAGTTGGTTGTTTAATTAAAAAAATGAGTAAAAAAAATATTGAATTATCCTGGACAAAATATGTTCTTGTTATTGTTCAATCTTAAGTTAGAGTTTATGAAAAATTATACATATCAATTATCTTTATTTTAGGATTTGATTTTAACTTTCCTAATTGTTATTCATCTTTATATAGTTATGTACAATCTCAATACAAATTGTGAATGAAAATTATTTGAATCCCAAATTTTAAGTCGTGTTAGTGTTGGATTTAAAACTGCATGTCGTAGTCTTTTTCCTTCAAAACCACATGTTGTTCCGGTAAAACGACAAGCAATCACCATGTCACTTGACACTTATTCATGTAGAACTGACATTGTCGTTTGTTGGTGGATGTAAAACTACACGCCGTTTATTTGGTTGCATGTACTTTCCAAAACGACATGTAATTCCAGGAAAACAGCAGGAAACAATGTCATGATTGAGAAATTTTAATTATTTTTTAAATTTAAGTAACATGATTGTCAAAGCTTGAGATATATTTTTGAAGCAGAAAAGACAATACAAATAACAACATAACTATATAACAATATATAAAAGGAAAAACAATATAACATAAATTGGATTTAGATTTTTTCTTTAAAAAAAATTACTTAAAGGTAAAACCAATACTACATGCATGATCTCATAGCGTATGACTCACTTTTTATTAGTAGATCATGTTTAACATTAAACATTTTAGCATTGGTCTTTTTCGGAAGCAAATATTCGTTGCGCTAATATGTTTTTCAAGCAAAAAACCAAAAAAAAAAAAAAAAAAAAAGAATGAAAAGCATTAAAAGTACCCAAAAAAAAAAAAAAAGGCAATTATCAATGGGACTAGCCCCTTTTCTTTGAAAGATGGAAGTAACTAACATTTTAACAGTAAATAATTATAATAAATATAAGATTTATTAAATGTAAATAAATTATTTATCTAATAAATTTATTTCTTTTATTTAAGAAAATAAATTTGTTTACTTTAAAGATATACATTTTTTAGAAAATTTACTTCAAAAATTTTAAAATCATACCATTTATCGTATTTTATTTCGTAAAAATGCTGTTCACTATAATTTTTGTTTTTTTTTTTTTCCTTTCAATAATTAGTTCCTTTGTATTTTAGTTAGACAGCAGGGCTCATCATGCCTAAACCATATAACGGTTCCAAATCAGTAATCCAAAAATGGCCATTATCTTCCCCAATCACAAATCAAACGGTCATAACCCAAACGAAAATTTAAAATCTGCCATCCAACGTCCAGAAACACAAACCCCACAAAACTAGCCGTTACACTCAGAGAGAGCGTCCAGAGCTCAACGTTTCCTTTATTCATGAATCGAATAATTTCTTTTCCTCAAGAATCAGAAATCCGATCTCTCTCTAACTCTCTCTCTCTCTCTTCCCCCATTTCTCTTCACAAATCCACCGAAACCCCAACATTTCTCCGGTTTCCGATCACATTCCAATGGATTCGATCGGCAAGAACGCCGGAGCCACGACTCCTGTGAAAGATACGCACAGGTCTCGTTCTTGTTCGGAGAATCTGAACCCTAATGTGTCTCCCGGTCCGAAACCTTCCAATTCCCCGGCGATCAAATCGGCCAAGGCTCAGAAATCGGCTTCGAAGAACCCCAAACCCAACCCCAACCCCATCCCCAACCCCGACCCCAAACCGCTGGTTTTCTCGCCGCGGAACAAGATCCGGGAGAGGAAGTTCGTGATCGCGAAGAAGAAGAAGAACTCGAAGAAAGAGGATTTGGGAACGAACGTTGCTTGTAAGTGTAAAGAGAAGGCCGGTGGCGGTAACTCGAAGAAGTGCCTCTGCGTGGCTTATGAGAGTCTCCGGGCGTCGCAGGAGGAGTTCTTCAAGGATCGCGGTTCTGGAGGCGGCGGGGAAGTCTCGGAATCGGTTTGCTTGAAGGCCGTGGATCGAGCTGAGATCGAACTGGAAGAGGAGATCGAGAAGAGTTTGATGATTCAGGACCTTCGTAATGAAGATGAAGGTGAAGTTTTTTCTGCAAAAAGTGAGCCTGATAATGGGGAACCAGCCAAGGATGATACACCGAATCAAATAGGTTCTTCGACCGTCAAGAGAAGGCGGGCTAAGCTGATGGAAGAGGCGCGGAACAGTGTGCCGGAGTGTGGGAAAGTTATGCACCTGGTTAAGGCCTTTGAGAAGCTTCTTTCGATACCAAGCTCGAAAGATACTGATGTTCCGAACAACGATTGTGAGCAGGAACGAGAAGAAGATTATAACAAGAAGGCATTGAAGTGGGCATTACCTGGATTACAACCTCCTAAGGTTCCTGAAACACAGGTTTCATCTTCTTCGTTCTGTCCATCGGATTTGTTTTTGACATCGGAGAACCTTGGTCTGGATCCGCAGGCTTCAGTTTCGTCTTCTTGGGACAGCAGCCTGGGAAGGTTTGATAAATAGTTTAATTTTGTTCTAATTTGCAAAATATCCAATTCATTATCGAGTTATGGTATACTTACATTCTGACTTGTTTGCTTTTGTAATTCTTTGCCCATTTTAGTATTTCAAGTAGGACTTCTAATGGAGGTCGAAGGAGCCGAAGAAATGTAAGATTGCTTCCACTAGTTTAGTTTGTTAAACATAGAGTAGATGTTTCAAAACTGATGGGTTTTACTTTTGTTGGCCTAATTACAGAGCTCAGAAACAGTGAGCACAATTGGTGGAAGCAGATGGAAGAAGAAGAAGCTCAAAGCCACATCCCTGAAACCGTTCAAGCTAAGAACAGAGGTATATTTAAGCTAAATTCATAATTGCCTCTGACCACAACCAAAGTGATAACTTTTCTTGCATTAACGACATTTGGGAATCAAATTTCACTGCAGCAAAGGGGAAAATTGAAGGAGGAAGAGTTCTTGAAGAAGTTACAGGACATGATGGGAGAGGAGGAGAGGCTGCGGATACCAATTGCACAAGGTCTTCCATTGACAACAGATGAGCCAGAGGTTTGTGCATCTTTTGATATCTACCAGATTTATTGTTCTTTATAACTACGTCTAATATATTTGCTTCGTTTATAAATACAGCAAGTCTCATATATTTTCTTTCGATTTATACTCTTTAAAAAAAAAGACCTATAATATTTTGGAACCATTTGGGCACAATATCATGATACCTACGTCTTTCACATGAAATATTTTGGGAATGCCTAGAACTGTAGGAATGATGGGAATATGGGAAAGGCTTTATTGAAAGAATAAGAGGGAAGGTGTGGCGATTGCAAATTGAGAAATATTACCTTCACGATAATTTGTAGCTATATAAAATTTACTATCTTGTCTCTGCTAACCTTTCGTTTGGAGTCATTTCTCATGCCGACTGTTGATTGTGCTCAAATGTATTTTCCTTGGTTTTTGTTATCTCAGTATCCTATAAAACCTCCTATTAAAGAGAGCACAAGGCCTGTCGACCCGAAGCTTCATACTGATGTGCGGGCAGTAGAGCGTGCTGAGTTTGACCATCAGGTGCTTTTCTAGTTCTTTCACCAAGAAGTTTCCACCTTAATCTTTTATTAATATTTAAACATCTGGGAAATATGATAGAGAACATTTTTAGCTTTCTTATGGTAAACAAAAGCAAAGAAATTGGTTTCAAATCAAAAGAATCTAATTTGCATTTTTTATGGATCCATTAGTTTTATATAACCACACATTTTTATCCATTAGAGTTCATCAATATACTATGTCAACAAATATGGATTGTGTTTGATATATTACTGTCTCTCTTCTATGAAGCTGTATTTTCATTGATATGACTTGCAATTTTTGTTCATAATCAGGTAGCAGAGAAGATGACCTTTATAGAGCTGTATAAGATGGAAAGAGAGAGGGAGCAGAAGGTAAATAATAATATGGAATAAGATGATAGTGATTTGTGATGTTGATATCTCTTTTATCTATGACTAAAGCACGTTTAATTTTGATTTGTTTTCTCTTGCAGATGGCAGAAGAGGAAGAGATTAGAAGACTAAGAAAGGAGCTCGTCCCGAAAGCACAGCCTATGCCTTATTTTGACAGGCCTTTCATTCCTAGAAGGTAAAAGAAAACAATAATTCTAGGACACCGAACTCTATCCCAACTTTTACGAACCTAAATAGCACGGAGTTGTCCTTTTATTAGAATCAAAAGATTGTTTTTACTAATAAAAAGATGACAACTCACCATTTTATGAGTTGGTATTAAAAAGTTGGGATTAGAGTTAATATCCTTAGTACTATTCATAAATAAAATTTCCTTATTGTTCGGGCAATGATGGCTTCTCTTATATTGAGTTTGTGTGTTTTTGTTTTGATTTTATGAAGGTCAATTAAGCATCCAACCATACCAAGAGAACCAAAGTTCCATGTACCTCAACATAAAAAGATCAAAAGCTGCCTGTCGTCGAGTGACTTCAGCTCCTATGCCAGCCAACACTGAAGCTTGAAAAGACAAAAAGAAATCAGTAAAAGAAAAAAAAAAAAAAAAAAGCATTCTTCTATGAATGTTAGCCTCCCTTCCTTTTGTAATCATTTGTCATTATATAAATTTTCCGTCCTAATAAAATCTTGAATGGGCTACGAATCAACGTAATTGATCCAATTGCCCTTTTTTCCGTCCTGTTAAAACCATGTCGAGAACACTTGGAGATTCATTCTTGAGCTTTTGTGCAGAAATTGTGAGTAGAGACGTTTTGTACACCCATCAATGTTGATGCATTTTTAGTCTTCACTCACTATTTGTTTCCATTTTTAGTCTTAATTGGCAATCTAAGCTTAATATTGGTTCCAAGGCTTCTTTATCCTTCATCTGTTGGCTGAGACTTTTTCGCAACAGCAGTTATAACAGTTTCTTGGTTTAGTGATTTCTGGTAAATTAGTGATTTACTAGCTGTTTGTGCTGCTCAAGCAAAGAAGAAATAGCAGTTGGGTTCTCTGCTGAAGCGCGGGTTGCTGCTAGATGGATTCCGCCAAAAGAGTAATTGCTGTGAATGCTAAATTGATGCAACAATCAAAAGGGGGTCTTGTAGGATTTTGTGGCTACTATAGTTTCATCGTCTTGTAGACGTACGTAATGCACAGCCTCGGCCTCGCTGGTGTCAAACAAAGATCACACTGTCTTCTTCCTCAAACAAAGATCAAACAAAGAAGCGGAGTCGGATGCGTTATCGGTGACCCAAGTGGTTTCAGAGTGAGCAAGATTTTCATAGTGTGCAAGGAAATTTGCTTATGTATGGATTTTGTTGTAATATTTTTTTCCTTTCAGAATTAAATTTTTTTTTTTTTGGCTTGTCCTTTCAGAATTAAGATAAGTCATATTTATGACATGTTCGTTCTTTTTCAAAACATATGCGTTAAATGAGTATTCAAACTTCATAATGTCAGCAGAGAATCCAATCTGCAACAAGAGAAGCCAATCCTAGCAATGACAGAGACACGCATATGCACATAATGACCACTTTATTTGCTCTTCCGAATTCAATAACTTGTTTCATTCGAGTTAAATCCAAGAAAAGTAAAATTTGGAGGTTTTGTCTAGTTATACCTCAATTCCTACATGGATTTATAAGCCTTAATTTAATGAAAAAATAAAATAAAAAAGATGAACGATACCTGGGTATATTATGATTTGTCATCCTTCAAATTTCTATAAACCAGTAAGGTTTCAGCCCATGGAAGAATCTTATTGACAGTAATTTTATTTGAACTATCAAGGAAAATCGGAAAACGGTGGAGGAATCTTGGAAGCTTCCGCAAACACATGAGATGTCTAGGTAGAAATCATGCAAATTTTCTAAGTTTTGGTTCATACATGAGAATAGAAACACAGAACATTGGAAATTAAGAAAATATTTCAAAACTACTCAAGTAAACAAAATAGCAACCATGTTTATCTCAGTAGGTACTCGACAGTTTGAGCCAAAAACCAAAATTGTCTAAAACAATATGCTGTAACCACATCTCTCAAAAACTAAATCAAATATTAAACCTAAAATGCATCCAAACAGGCTAGTGATCTAGCACTTCTCAAAAGTCCGTTCATGGAGCAACCACAATGCGGCCGGCAACTTGGTCAAGGTCCCGTTGACCATTGGAGGTGATTCTCCTTCCTCTGTTACAAAGCAGAATAGCAAAACACTTTACCATATGAGAAACACAAATTCGGAATCACACAATTATGGTAAAGCATAAATAAATAAATAAGAATTGAAAAAAAAAAAGACAATGATGACAATAATCGCAGTCCACTCGGTTTCACTATAGATCATCTTTCGGTGTCGGAGGAAGGAGGGTTATGCTAGGATAATGATATTATGTCCGGAAAAAAAAAAGGACAAGTGATATACAAAGTAACACAATCAGAGATTATAAAGATACATGCTTAAACCTCTCTTCAGTCTTGATAATATTTCTCACTGCAAAGCGTTTGATGTGTGTAAAATGATTAACATAATCTTCGGTATTATACAACGCATTTTTCAACCAACTCTCGCAATGTCAACCAAAACAATAAACAAATATAGAGAACCAACAATAGCAACATAGTAATGATGAAGATAAAAGGTGAAACCACGGAAATAAAAGCTCACCCTTTCGGGTCAATGTCGATAATGTTCATGTTCTGCAACTGTTGTAGAATGTGACGGGCAACAGCACCACTGCTCTTGCAGAAATGAGGTGGACGGCTTCCATTCCTCTTGCTCCCACCGTAGATCCTACGGAAGGCGCCAACACCAAGACCTCCTCTCAAGTAAATCTTCCTAGCCATGGAGGCTGCCAAAACAAAATTAAAACGTTATAAAAACAATAAAAACGTCAAAAACATAAACATAAAACATAAAGCATAGATTTAGATTAAGAGCATATAGAGAAATCAGTATAGGTGTAAAGATCTATATACCAGCTCTGACGAAGTACCAGTCAGGGTCATAAGGAGCCAACTCCTTGAATTGTGCAGTCTTGACAATATCCGTCCATTCAGGAAGCTCAACCTGTAAAAACAATTGAATTTTTTTTTTTTCAAATTTACCCAAAAAAAACTCAACAGATTGCTTCTAAAACCAGTAGACCTGATATTCCCATCAAGAAATATTGCTAAATATATAATTATATTAAGGGCCACGGCTAAAACATTAGCAAAAATTAGGAAAAAAAATCAAATAAAAGAAACCTTAAGATTCTATTCCTAACAAAAAGAAGAAATAAAATTCAAGAATCTTCACTCATTCTAGCAGAAACTAACGTACTCAACACAAACAAACAATGAATAGATCGCGAAAAAACAAATTATACAGTGCCTCGGTGAGAAAATGCTAGACTCTGAATTCGCAAATAAGATAAAAGATCGGCCACGAATTTGGAAAAACAAAAACAGGAAAAAGCGAGTAAAGAACAGCAAAAGTTAGGGTTTTGCTTTTTCTTAAAGCATTATGCTATTTTCGTGCGTTTTCTCGAAAAACAAATAGACCTTGCCGGATCGCTTGAGATGGGCGGCGTAAGCCTTCACGAACTCGTGAGGCGAGACATCCTTGACCGTCCTCGCAGTCGCCATTCTTGTCGGAGTCGGAGAGCAGCTGAGATTTCCGCCTCAAGGGGTTCAGGGGGCTTCCGAGGAGGCTGATGCGTCCAATCGCTCTCTCTTTCTCTCACTAGGGTTTTTCTTCCTTATCTCTCTTTTTTATAGGTGTCATTAGGGTTCCATTCTACGAATTTGGATCTCCTTTCTCATGGGCCTCAGGCCCATTGAAAATCACAATTGGGCCTCTTAAAATGAGGCCATAGTCATCAGCTAATTGGGCTTCAATGAAGTCCTTAAGCCCAGTACGTGTGAGAAATACACGACTTCATTTTAAACCCGAAACTACTCACAAGTGAAGAAGTGAAAGTCCCTTCACGGGAGTTTTAATTCAAGATAAAATCATTATTAGACGTTATTGAGTAAGAAATTATACCTCCAAAATATATATTATATTGTTATATATACAATTTGTTATAAAAATATTTCAGATGACGTACAATTTTGTTTTGAAAATTATTTAATTATGATTTTACATATAAATAAAATTCATGTAACTAGAATATGTTTAATTTCTTTTTAATTTTAATTTTTGTACAGAATAATAATAAAGAGATTATTGACCTAATAGAAAAAAATTTAAGAGAGTGTGATCTGGTAAATCAAAAGTTAAGAACTAACTTGAACATGAATATGATGTATATTGTATAGTTTATTAAAGAGAAAATTAGGTGTAAAGTATATTTTTTTTATAATTTTATCACCATAACATTAAATTTGATAATTTGATAATTTTATAAATATAAGGAGTGGGGATAAATATAAGGAGGTGCCGTATTTAAGGCAATCTTGCACATAACCAAAGTTAAAAGATCATTGTGACAATTAATCCAAATAAAACGATGTCGTTTTAAGTGAGGCTCATTGGGCTTCAATAAACTCCTTGAGCCCATTAATTTTGAGAAATACGACGTCGTTTTTGGGTCTTAAACTATCTTCCTATAGACCACAAGTGGAAAAGTCTCATGTCTTGTCTCTCCACTCCAATCACCATTTCTCGAATCGCCCCACTGAAACCCTAGAAATCGATCAGAGCTTGGTGCCATCGGAGCCATGCCGATCAAGCATCTCCTTACCACCATAGCCCGGCGGTCCGGCAAACGGACCGTCGTCGGGGTCCACCCCTTTCTGACCCAAGCGGTTCGAGCCGCATCGACCTCTCCGGCGGTCGCCACGTCTCCTTCGACGGCGCCGGCGCCTCCGCCTCCGGACGCAATGATCTACGACCGCCTCGCCGAGGCCGTCAAATCTAAGCTCGAGCAGCTCGAGAACCCCGACCCAAGGTTCCTCAAGTACGGGTCTCCCCACCCTGCCGTGGCCGACCACACTCGGATCCTTTCGGCTCCGGAGACCAAGGTCACGACGCTGCCGAACGGCCTGCGAGTCGCGACGGAGTCGAACCTCGCGTCGCAGACGGCGACGGTTGGGGTTTGGATTGACGCCGGTTCGAGGTTCGAGACGGAGGAGACGAACGGGACGGCGCATTTCTTGGAGCACATGATCTTCAAGGGAACCGAGAGGAGGACGGCGCGCGAGCTGGAGGAGGAGATTGAGAACATGGGAGGCCACTTGAACGCCTACACTTCGAGGGAACAGACCACGTATTACGCCAAGGTCTTGGACAAGGACGTCCCTAAGGCTCTCGACATTCTCTCTGATATCTTGCAGAACTCCAAGTTTGAGGAGAACAGAATCAGTCGCGAGCGTGATGTGATTCTCAGGGAAATGGAGGAGGTAAATATGTTGATTTAAGTTTATTAATATTTCCAATTTGATTGTTACTTTTGGAAGTTCTTCTCGTTTTTAGTCGAATCAAGTGAAGATTTATACTTTGGTAATGCATTCTGTAAAGGTCCAATTTTTGAATTGTAAAGTTCCAATTTTTGAGTTGTTAATTAGTATATCTTCATATATAAACTGTACTTGTTTGAATATACATAACTTATGTAGTTCCGATTGCTCTCCGACGATCTTGGATTCATAATGGAGTATCTATAGTTTCGTTCTGTTTTATATTGACTGAATACGAGTAGCCCCTTTTTATGTTCTTTATCCACAAGTGTTTTTCTTTCTTCAATGTTTAAGCAAAAGCACGATGAGTAAAGAAAAGAGTGTAAGTCCTACATGATCCCGTCGAATTTGATTAGTAATCAACATTAGCGGTTTTACAAAATATACTTTTGTTTAATATTTGAGCTTGTGAGCGTATTTTTACTGCTGCTTCTGGTTTGTGCATTTGTTTGATGACCTTCAATACGTTTTACATGCTGCCTCCATTTTGATGTACATGTTTTTGCCTGAAATGTTTTTGTGTATTGTTGTTCGTGCAGGTTGAGGGGCAAACCGAGGAAGTTATCTTCGACCATTTGCACGCGACTGCATTCCAGTACACTCCTCTTGGTAGAACAATTCTTGGACCTGCCCAGAATATTAAGACTATCACCAAGGAGCATCTCCAGAACTATATACAGACACACTACACGGCTCCCAGGACGGTATTGAAGAAGTTCAATCTTTTCTTTTGTTCTTGTTCTAAATGTTTGGATAGATCTTTGAAGTACTAGTTGTTCTTGTTCTATAACTTCTAATTTTGAAGTACTTATCACTCGGGAATATATATATATATATATATTTTTGGGGAACTTCTCTTTCAGGTCATTGTTGCTTCTGGAGCTGTTAAGCATGAGGATATTGTTGGGGCAGTAAAGGGTTCTTTTACAAAGTTGTTATCTGACCCAACAACAGCTGCTCAGTTAGTTGCTAAGGAGCCTGCTACTTTTACTGGTTCTGAGGTTGGAAATGATCCTATTTGTTCTCATATAGTGTTGTGATTTTCTTTCACTAAGCCATACTTCTGTTTTATTGCTGTTAAAAAACAGGTTAGAATCATTGATGACGATGTTCCCTTGGCACAATTCGCGGTTGCTTTTAGTGGAGCATCTTGGACAGATCCAGATTCCATTCCTTTGATGGTCATGCAAGCTATGTTGGGTTCATATAATAAGAACTCTGGAGGTGGAAAGCACATGGGGTGAGGCTTTTGCTGTCTCTTTTGCTTGGTTAATTGTCTTTAACATCTTCTCTTTGAAGAAGTTGCATTTATTAGTTTTGGCTATCCATAAACAGTTCGGAGCTGGTACAGAGGGTTGGAATAAGTGAAATTGCGGAAAGCATGATGGCTTTCAATACTAATTACAAAGACACTGGACTGTTTGGCGTTTATGCTGTTGCTAAGGTGTTTTTTCTGCTTTAACTTGAATGTTTTTGTGCAAATTTTTATTCAAACAGCAATTTTCAATGATTTTCTTGAAAAATGTCCCAACTCTCATCTGGATGACAAATTGGAGAAAACGTACATAACTCTATTATTAGTTTTCTAGTTTGCTTTAATTCTTGCTGTGTAACAGTTAAAATTTTTAACTAATAATTTGTGTCTTTTTCAAATTTTTGCCTCTCTCAAATTTTAACAAGTATGCACGATTTGAAAGTTTTGTATCTTCTTTTTCCTTTTTTTTCTTTTTCTTTTTGGTTTCCAGAAACTCTGTTTCAAATTATCTAAATGCTTTATGCTAATTTGTTCCCCATCGATAATATGTCATTTATTTGGTTGTTATTGTCTATTTCAGCCGGATAACTTGCAAGACTTGGCTTGGGCAATCATGCATGAGATAACCAAGTTAGCTTATAGAGTTTCACAAGAGGATGTTGTCCGTGCTCGTAATCAGGTAAATGCCATCTCCTACTTTTGCTGGCCCTAGATACATGCTTTTGCTGTGTCCTAAACTTGCAGCCGAGTTAATTTTTCTTTAACTATGCAATATTTGAGATTATAAAGCCTGCCTTGTGAACTGTACATGAACTATTACTTGAAATGATTGTACGACCAGCCCTAGTCAAACGGGCATTATTGCATTTACCTGTTGATATCTCTGAAAGTTGTACGACTTTTTTTTTTTTAAATAAATATTTTTTATACTCTGATGGTGCAAGATAATTCTTTACAATACCTTATGAGGCTGTGACAGTCACCGACTGATAGCAACTAAAACAATGTTAATCTTTATGTATTTATTTTTTTTCCAGTTGAAATCTTCTCTGCTGCTTCACATTGATGGTACAAGTGCTGTAGCAGAAGATATTGGTCGCCAGGTACGTTTTTATTTGCTTATTCAACGATATGGGACTGGCAGTATTTCCAAATCGAGATTTATTGCAAACTATGTTGCCCTTTTTTAGTGGATGTTTTCATTTTTTGTTGATTTTCTTATTTTTACAACCTGTTCGTGTTCACTGAAAATAATGGTGTCAACTCATTGAACTAAAAGCAGTAGGAAAAATGAAGAAATTTGTACCGTTTATCTCTGTAGCAAGTTGTAATCCCCCTCTAAGAGTTCCTAGCAGAGGGCATCTTGAGACATGCCATAGAAGCTTGTGATGCTACTACTCTTGTTTTTGAATTTTGAAGACACTAATACAGAAAGCCATTTGACATATAATCAGCTCAGAATTTTGAGAATTTCCGCATTTTACAATTTAGTGTTCTATTGGAACTTGGTTTTGCTACACTTCGGTCTTCTGAATTTTCTCGTGCCTTTTGCTTGAAGCTACTCACATATGGACGAAGAATCCCATTCGCTGAGCTGTTTGCTAGAATTGATGCTGTTGATGCAAGCACCGTCAAACGTGTTGCAAACCGGTTTATATATGACAGGGTAACACTATAATCTGCCTTGACCACCGATTTTAACAAAACATAGTTTCAGCATGTTATGATAATTTTCCATCACATGACAAACTGGAGGTGCTAAAGTAGATCTGTTTCGCGTTTTCCAGGATGTTGCTATTGCCGCGCTGGGTCCCATCCAGGGTTTGCCTGACTACAACTGGTTCAGACGCAGGACCTACTGGAACAGATACTAGTTTTGTCCTTATAATTATTTCCTCACAACCATTTTCCGGCGGTCTGGCCGTGCACATTTGGTTCCTTTTTTTGGCAATCGCTGTTCACCAAAGCTTTCAAAGGCTGGTTCATATTTTTTTTCAATAAGTATTTTTAGAGCTTCCCTTTCCCAAACATTTGATATTCAGAAATAAGCTTTGTTTTAAGAGCTGCGACTGCAATTCACAAGAACTGAGTTTTTTCCAAATTTCTCTTTTCCGTCCGACTACAAGGTGTAAATTTTCGTTTGAAATTTTAGCCCAGTTTCTGCCGCAAATGTTTAGTTGAGCCGTTGCTGTAAAGAACATGGTCGATGCCCTCCGGCTCCGATTCCGATTTCCATTTGGGCTCAGTTTAGCTATGAATTGGACGTTCATGATAATTCTACTTGTTTTTGGTACAACTATTGACATGTTAAATTAAATTCACCTTTATTTTATGGTTTAAGCTGTTTTGTAGGGCTCTGAACGGGGAATGCCCAGAAAATAGGCATAAATGTGAAACTGCCTCCGTGTCGTCGTATTAATTGTACTTAAAACGACTACTCATGCCATTACCAAACTTGTCGGTAATAACTATTTAATAATTTTAGCTTTTATATATGTGTGGGTGTGTAAGTTTATGTGAAGAAAAAAATTCAACAATACAAGTTTTTCCTCTTAATTAGCTAGAAGTCTTTTTCCCTCTTGTTTTTATCCCCACTTTTCGGTGAAATAATAGTCAATGGCGTAACTTCTTAGGCCCACTTGGCTCGTTCATAACAAAATTTGGTCTTTCAATCTGCAAGGACAATTGTATAATTTTACATTTGTTTTAGCTATTTATAATTTTACATATTTTGTTTTTGCCTATTCTTGAGCGGGGATTTTAAAATGATTTTGAAATATATATATTTAGGTTTCCTAATATTCCTGAAAATCAGATGTTATTCGTGTCATTTGGTCAAACACGAGAATATTTTTACCATTTACCTTCACTTTATTACGACTATAACACAATTCTTGAAAAAATAATAATAATACTAATATGATTTTATCTCAGAAAAATAACACAATTCTTGAAAAAAATAATACTAATATGATTTTATCCAAGAAAAATAGGTAGAAAAAAAGAGGTTTTTTTCTCATCGTAGCACCTTATTGTAAAGTATTTTGATTATTGATCACAACCATCATATTTATACAAGACAGTGTATATTGTAAAGGGCTTAGGATTACTTGCTCGATTATTAATGTGTCGAAATGCTTTCTTATTGTCGGATCCCGTTTTACGTTCTTCTCCTTAGAGATTTTGTCTCATGTACTATGATATCATACACATTATTGACGTTTATATTTCTTGTTTAATTTAAATATAATTTCTCCTTAAAAAAAATAAACTACCTTTTTGAGTCCATTTCTCTCTTCTAAGCCAAAAAAAAAAGAGGTCGATTTCTCTGGGTGTGTGTGTATGACACGCTCGGAGGAAGTGCGTGTGTGTGGTGTAGTTATTTGTTGTTGCGGTTAGTTAAACGGGTGACATTAATGGTCGCATTGTAAGTATCGGAATTTGGAGGCCAAACTACAATAACATAATCAAATCAATCAAACACTTCTTCCCACTACTACTTTAAACTCTCCGTAGCCCCTCTCTCTCTCTCTCTCTCTCACTTCACCAACATTCCTTCCTTTGTGTTTTTCGATCCCATCGCCCACATTTTTCTTGTCCCTTTTCAGATCACAAATCCCCGTGCATAAACACCACGCCAACTGTCATGTCCCATTTCAGTTTCTTTCCTCTTCGTCTCTTGTTTTCTTCACCTTTCTCTCTGTAAACTCCTCATTCTCGGATCTGGGTCGGTCTCCATTTTTCCTCCCGATATCAAAATGGTGACCTTTTCCGTGCCCTGCCCCAAAACGGCCTCAACCTCCTTCGCTCGCGTGGGGTTGGCGGCGCAGAATCCGCGTCAGTTTCAGCTGCAGAATGCGAGTCCCTGCTCATCTCTGTCTCTTGGGTCTCTTCAGGTTGGCAAAATCTATGGCCTCTCTTCAAGACTCTCCCTTTTTGACTTGTTATTATTATTAGCTCCTTTGATTTGTGTTTTTGTTTATTTCCTTAAATGGGTTCTGATTTTCATCATATTATCGATATGGTTCTGTTGATTTGTCGGTCTAGCTTTTGAGTATGGCAAAAAGAGAATCTTGTGCATGGAATATGAATAAAATTTATTTGCTTTAATGATGTTGTTTGCTGTAAAGACCTGGCACTGAAATTGGTTCAACATGAATATAGATTGGCTTTAGGAGAGATGTTGAGAGCATAAGAGAAGAATGGTCAAGCTATTCGATAATCCAAATGAAGCGAATACCGATGAATCTAGGGCCCTAGCGGGGTGAAATTTGATTTAGCATTATGCAATCTGGCTGTGTGTTAAGACTGAAGGCATGCCCTCTTATTGGAAATAATTCTGTTTAGAAAGATTTTCAGGTTCTAACTGTTTCTGTGACATGGTCAT
>JAFMPE010184593.1:497-13749 GCA_024759925.1 Ficus religiosa | reverse complement strand
ATCAAGTTGGTTACCTCGAAGGATGAGTAATTTTCCAAGGAAGACAAGGAGCAAAATTTCATCCAAGGGGCAATCAAATATACAAAAGGGATTTCTTTGTAAACCAAAAAAAAATAATGCAATTACTATAATGACAAAACGAATTACAATGATGGAAACATCAAGAGAAAGCATTGCTCTAATAAATTCCTCTCCTGTTTCCAAAATTTCTTATCTTCTTTCTTGCTCTCCCCCCCTCCGTATCTTTTTCCTTTCCACCTAAAATGCTGTACAAGGTTAGCCTAGCTGTCATATATGTACATCTAAAATCGTACCCTACTTCTGGTGCTGACACTTTTCCTCCCACTATTACTTAGTCCACGAACCCCGCCTGAGTAATCGTCGTCGTCGTCGTCGTCATCATCTCTGCCTGCCATATATCCAGCTTTCCGCCCTTTTCTGGGCGTCGGACGTTTCCTCTTGATGTTTGCTGTGTAAGTCGAGTAATCAACTGTATCTTCTTTCAATGCATTCTTGAATTCCTGTATGGCAAAAAAGACCATTAGCAACACGTGTTGAGAGAATTCCGATTGATGAAAGCATAAAAGCAGAGTGATAAAGTTACAGCTTGCAGTACCTGATATATTTGTACCAATTCTTGATAAGTCGAAGGCAAGTTCATGCGTGTTTCACTGATGTTAAACGGAATATTCTGCCTGGATAGAGCCTCTCCTGCTTTAAGGGGTTCGTTCGGAGAAAAAGCCTGATTGTGTACAAAGGATAACACGCAATTAGCTCAAACCCTAATTGAATATAACTCTTGACTGTAAAGTAATGCCATACCTGGCACCGAGTGTCGTTCAGGCCATACACAATCTTCAGGTGTCTCTTTAACTTCAAAAGAAGCTGCAAAGAAATAGCTGATACACAGTCCCCCTGGTAGAAAAAACAACAAAGAGAGAAGAAATGAGAAATAGTCAACTCTGCAGTCCAAGCTGACCCAGAAGTTTTTTAATATTATTATTTTTATTTTTCATCCAGGAAAATTAGACATTACTTTCAGCAAATAAAGTAATAACTCAACATTTTAAATCTACCTGGATCATCTGCTCGTCATCTTTTGTAATGCAAAAATCCCCAGAGCCCGTAGAATGCACATCAATTAGATCTGAGACAAACTGGGGAGATGGCTCTGGTTGTACAGTCCCGTTCAAATCCATCGATAGCATATGATCATGAGATGCCAGCCCTAGTTGAATTGTACTGTTCAGGTCCATTGAAGTCATCTCACTTGGAATATGGTAAGTATTGGATTCTTCTTTAATTCTTCCATTCTCCCGAGATACCGCTCTTTGCGACAGATGTGAACTCAAAGCTTTCAGTTTTGCTTCAAGCACACCAGCCCTGACTTGTATTACTCGATTTATAGTATAGATCAAATAAAGGGGCTCATCAGGAGACATGAATGGTAGCAAAGCTAGAATTTCGGTGCAGTACCTGTAGAAGAAACAAAGTTTTTAAGTCAGTTCACCCAAGCATAAACGAACTCCTGGGCTTGAACTAATTATTTGACTCACATCAAAAAGGGTACTACTGAAGGGCTCCAATTCGGAGTGTCAAATTTGCGCACAATCGAGGACATAAATTTGTTCCTCGAAACTCGGTTTCCACGAATTAGCTTGTAGATTCGAGAAACTCCTAGCCTTGCTTGAGTCAAAGAGACAGCATCGGATTTTCCCTTCATATTTCCAGGAGTTTTGGGTTGGAATTTTGCATTCACATGTTCAGAACTCAAGCTAATGGAATGCATGAACATAAAAGACATCTGAAGGCCATCTCCTAAGCGGCTCTCAAAGAATGCAGGGTACCTATATAAATGCTCTGGTTAGCTGTCATAAGGAAAAATTAGATAACACAAGAAAAAGCATCGAGAGGGGAGTACTTTTCATTCATATTTATGAGCAAATGGTGAGCCAACTTCGAGTTAACCTCGAGTGGATCCGTCTCAAGTGCTATCAAGAATGGAACACAGGTAATTGGATGAACAAGACCTTGGCGCAGCACAACCTCAACAATCTGCGTTCAATTTCATGTAAATTTAATTGACTACGTCAGTAAATAGTGCATAAGATCAGAAGATAATCTATTTGTCATTCACAATACAATAACGTGAAATCAGTTGCATGTGGAATTAACAGGATCATGCCATGAGGTCTAATATTTCTTTCAAAGTAATACCAATACTAGAAGATAGTTATTTCCAAGTTTTAAATAAAAATAAATAAGAAATAGATAAACATAGTACTGCCCTCGAGCAATAGCTTTGCATTGTCTCACTGCAAAGAAAATAGCCAGGAACAAAATTCAAAAGTCCCGGTTATTACCTTGAGGGCAGATTGGCGAACTTGTTCATTGGTATCCAGACATCTTCCCAGAATGTTATCCCAATACAACTGAATTATACCACCACAGATATTAGTATCTCCTGCACCGGCAGCAACAGGTACCGCCTGACCACCTTCTACAGTATATTGAATCTCATCGTTACTGGCTTTATCTGTTCCCATTTGACTTTCCGCATCAAGAAGATACTCGTACATGTTTTGTAATGCTTGCATCTGATCAATACAATGACTTAGCAATAGGATGACCATTGTATTACAAATTACGAAAGAAGAAAAATTACCTTAATGCGGTCATCGGATCCAGATGAAAGTGTCACCTCTATTATTTTCCCGATTTCTTTTTCCAACATATATTCAGGCCTAGCAATTAGAACAAAGCCTAAAGCCTACACAAATTAAAGGCAACATAAGCATGGTCCAAAAATTTAAACCAGATAATTGATAAGGGAGAGGAACAAGGAAAGAAAGAATGAGAAAGATGATGGGCAGCTCACCTGCAATGATCTAGCCTTTATTGCAAAATCATCCAAGCGAAGATACTTTTTAAATATGTTGATACTGCTCCCAACGTCAATCTTTTTGTCACTGGAGTTATTCAGCAAAGAGTTGCCATAGCGGATAAGTGATCCAAGACAAAAAAGAGACCGACCGTGACTGACTTGCTGAGACAAGAAAAAGTTCCAATATTGATCACAATCCGTGCAATATTGTTTATATATGTATATGTGCGTGTATGCGTGACCCCGTGTGTGTGAGTGTGTGCGCTTGCAAAGTCAAAGATACGAGTTCAAAACAGACATTGCCAGAATATATTTTGATGTTCCATCCTTTCTAACAGAATGTAATGACACAAATCTTTTTCCCGGCAATAAGAAACTCCTGACATGTCAAAGTCCTGTGCAAGTCAACTGTGAAAGAAGTAGATAACTTCTATGCCGATGCACAGATGCAATGCCACCAAAATTTGTCAAGTTCACGTGTGTACAAAACCAACCTGCTTGTTATCAACAGCCTGAGCATCCAAAAGTTTGAAGAAAACCTGAATAAGATGCTCAACCACGGTAGCACCTTTTCCAGCAACTTTGCTCAAAGCGCAGAGGCACCTGTTAGAAGGGGGTAAATTAGACGTAAGACATTTAAATATCATTAGATCAACAATGATACTTCCTGACTGCTTGGATTCCTAAAAACACACTACCAAACCTGTTTAGAATAAAATTACAGCTAAAAAATATCTTCAATGTTCTTGGTCCATTTAAACCTGTTCAATTTTCTTCAAACCAAGATGATACCCGCTAAAACAACAGCAAAAGAACTTATAAATTTTGAGGAAAGAGTTTTCTGACCTAGAAAAAAAATAAAAGGCATGACATAAACTAATATTTAACCAAGAGGCTGAGTTCCAACCGTCCCATGTGTTGCTGTTACAAATACATCTGTACAGGGGTGCTCATAATAAAGCAATTTATAACCAATTACAAACAAACAAGTGTAGACATGCTCCTAAATCAATCATATTAACACTTAAAATATATAATCACCTGCACGGGAATCCTTACAATTATGTATCAAGGTTCAAGTGAGTATCATAAAACCTTGTAAAATTAGAAGCAGCAAAAAAGACATGTAAAATGGCCAAAAAGAAGAAGAGTAGCAAAGAAACTATTACTTGATGCATGCATGGACAACGGTCAAGAAGGAATGCCGAACAATCATGTGCTTCAAGTCTTGTTCTAGTTCTTCGACAACACTTTGAGGTAACTTCCGAAGCAAGGGAAGCACGGAATCAATAATATAGATTATGCTCTCCAATAATTTTGCCACCACTCTATTGTCAGACTGTAGAGGAAAAAGTGTGTCACACATCATGCTCGCCAACCATCTTTACTGAAATGAAAATACATATTTTTATTCCATAACATGCTCCTAATTAGTCATAAATTAAAATGAACCTCACCTGACTCTTAAGATATGGCTGTAGAGTGACCACAAACTGGGAGGGGTCAGAAGCTGGTGCACATAGCGTTGGGTCGACTACACAAAACGAATGCAAAACCAGCACATATGGAAGTGCACGCACCTCTACTTCCTGATTACTCATTTCCTCAACCTGACGAGATTTAACAAATGTAAAGCTTGGATCCAAAATCTCCAAAGATCAGGGTGTTTTAACAAGTAAAAGCGGAAAGAGACCTGCAATATCCTTTCCAATAGGCACTTGCACATTAACTCGCAGCGCTTGCGTACTGATGCTAATGATAGAGGGTTAATCCCAACAGCTTTAGCTGATTGTGGAAAAAAATCAAGCGCTAAGTTGCGCCTAATGATCGTGACGAGATATTGATGGTTTGGCATCCTTCTAGACATCTCAACAATCTGCTCAGTTTTTTTTGCCACCTCCAATGGAACAGAACTGCCGTCTCCAAAGTATTGAATTTGTGAACCAGAAGGTTCCTCAAACCAGAACTCATAAAATGTCTTGCAAACGAGATCCTGAGAAAAAGAAAGAACAGACCGAGGTATTCATATTTCTTTGTAGTTGGTGCTTATCATATTATCAACCTTCCAATACGTTCTGAATATTTTTTTAATATTATCCTGGAGTTTAGCTAGAAGTCTTAACTGTCTTTTGAACACTAGTCTTTAGAAACGCAGCCCAAACCACTGATGCCTTGAAGGTTTGAAACAAAGAGCTAACTCAATACCTGTATACTTGATTCTTCATCACCCACGCGTGAGATGATTTCAATGCAAGCCCTTGGGAACTCAGAGAAGTTTACATTTGAAGTGCACATATCACGAATAATTTTGATGGCTCGTTTTCGAACACTCACTCCAGTATCTTTGATTCTTTCAGCAACCTTCTCAAAATACTACAAAAAGCCGAAATTCAAAGAAATCTAAATTAATTACAATAGTGAATATAACTAGAAACTAGACGTAGAAGGGAAATCCAGCAAACACCTTCAAGCCAACATCAGGATGGGAGGCAATATGTCTGCCAACAAGTTCCAATGCAGCTTCTCTTGCAGAAATTGCAGAATCACAAAATCTTCCTTCGACTGCCGTCTGCACACGTTTGTCACAAAGTACCTCTGGATCAGCTTCTACAATGATACTGACCTGCTCATTACATTAAGCACTGTGAGGAAGGAGTACAAAAGTGTCGATGGATGAGCAGAAATATTTTTTCTATTTACAATTCAAGGCTCAAAATTTTCACAAGTCAAAGTTCCACTCACTGCACGTAAAGCCTTAGCCCTTATGACAGGAGAATTCTCTCTTAAACTTCCCTGCAATTGAAAATTTTGTAAAAATAAAACTCTTGTTACCTTTAAATAATAACATAATAGAAAAGAAGACAGCTAACCAGAAGCGTGTAAAGAATCTTATCAAGCCCTCTGGAGAAAGAGTTATTCTGTCCCAATGCTAAAGTAACCTTCTTGATTGACTCCCTAGTCAAAAATGAAGAAACAGAACCAGAATCCCGCACTATAGCCTTTGATTTCAGTCTAGCAAGGTAGTACATCACCTTCTGCTGTGATTTTGGATCATCCTTGTACCACACGCAGAGATAAAACCTACACATACACGCACAAGTATAGTGTGAAAAGATACAAAAGTGTCAATCAGGAAATTCAATGATCACGCACCAGCGAACAAAAAGATGAATGTCATCAGCCGAACTAGAATCCTGGAGGTGATTCAGAAGCAATTGCTGAACAATCTCTGCATCTGTAATCGCAAAAGAAGTTTCAAGATTGTTTCCTTTCTTATCGCTTTTCCCATCTTCTTTACATTGTGACTTGCAGAAGGATTGTAAAACAAGAAGTTGTTTCCTGCAGAGGCAAATCTGACAATACCAGCCCCGGTTAGGAACTTCTTCTTCTCTTACTCCCATGCAATCAGCATGAAACATTCTCTGACAGCCTTGGCATACAAAAAATAGTCTTTCAATCCTCCCTTCCAAACAAATAGAACATGCATCTTTTTGATAGCTCTGGTCAGTCTCATCTGTACTACCCAACTCCTGTAAAATCCAAAATTTATCACTGCTGCAATATACAGCATCACGCTTCAACCTCGCAGCAATTGTACCTAGAATATCAATGGCCAACGAACGTACAGCAATGTCCTTACACTTCAGCCCAGCATTCTGGAGAAGTAAGACACAAAGGACCTGCAAATATACTTTGCCTCAGCACAACATGATCAATCTAAAAATAATAATAATAGAGGCATAAAACATATGTTTTAAATATGCAACCTGCAAAATCGTAGAGGAAGCAGGATATTCTGGTAGATTCAGTGTAGTCAGCAAATCGGTAACAAGATTCTCCATCATTACTTTCAATTCAGATGCATCCTGTGATTTCACA
This sequence comes from Ficus religiosa, assembly GCA_024759925.1. NCBI lineage: Eukaryota > Viridiplantae > Streptophyta > Magnoliopsida > Rosales > Moraceae > Ficus > Ficus religiosa. The sequence continues at coordinate 6,986 of JAFMPE010184593.1, read as the reverse complement.
GTAGCAAAGCGCTGAAGTACACGGGTCCAAAAGAGACAGCATGTCTCAGTAGCTGCTTCATAGCATTTGGTTGGATAATTAGCTTCAACTGAAACTTCCAACATCATATTACTGGTTGATGCTTGCCTTAATGCCTCAGGAAGGTTTGTACTACAGTGAACCAACTGAATAAGTAAAGCAGTTATCATTTGAATCTGCCTTTGTTCCTCATCAGGTAGATGATAGGCTCTCAAGGCTCGCTTTGAGATTGGCAATTTATACAGCAGCTGGAGTAATTCATCTATCACATAAGTCCGGTGTTGGGCATAAGAATAGAATATCTGTGACACCATCAATCAAGATGTCAGTAACTTCAAACCTAGTAGGAGAAATATAACGTGGAACACAAGCAATCTACCTATCGAGCAATGTATCTATAAACCTATGTGCATAAATGTCTGTCTTATGTTCGTAGAAAGCACAAGACGCCAAGGAAAGAATAGAAAAGATGTCTACCCCACTAAGTAAACCAATTGCCTTTAGTTGCAAGAGCTGGATATTGTCCACCAAGAATGTTGTAAAGCTTGTTTTCACCAACTGTAAGATACAACTATCTGACAACCTCTCTATCAACAACAAATCCTTGAGCAATCCAAGAATTGTGCACATCTTCTGGAGAATGGTATTAACAGAAGAAGACACCCTGCAAATACAAACAACGGTAAGAAAAATACATCTTTTAACACATTAACCCTGCAAAACATTCAGTGATAAAGGATCAGCATAGATTAGCACACCTGTTTATTCCTGATTTCTTCACTTTAACAGGTTTGATGGTACGTCGTTTCTTGGTGGCCGAACCAAACTCAGCATCATGCTCTTCATCTTCCTCAACTGTAGAGGAAACAAATTCCAAAAGTGTAGGTCAACATTATTTCAATAAAGTAGGAAAAACAGAATATTCATGAAAACTTATTAAGCAACGTATGGAGAAAGAAAATCAGGTAAAAAGATACAGACAACAAAGAGAATTACCATTTTCAATGTAAAAAACTGCTGACACTTTGAAAATAGAGTTAGCATAACAAAATCTAATCTGTCCTAGGAAAAATCAGAAAGCTAACCTTCAAGTTCCCCATTGTCACTTGGTCTATGCAACGCACGAAATGAAGGGTCATAAGCACACATGACATCCATAATCTGATGCTTGGAGAACTCCAGAACTCTTTCAATGATCTGGCCAGGAAAGGCAGTAAACTCATCAGTCATGACCCGTAAAAATAACACGACTAATTAAAGCACCGGAAGCATAAACATTGGGAAAGTACCAATCCTAACTAACATGGTAAGCTTACTCGTATAAGAATTTACCTCTTCTTTATAAAGCTGCTTCGGCATCTCATTATGAGCCATCACTGCTAACGCTGCATGAATAGACTCAAGTCCACAAAAGATGGACGAAATGGCATCTGAATCTGACTGAAACATAAAGAAAAGGAAAAGATACAGATGGAAAGCATCATCCTTTACTTCATACCAAAATTCAAAAACTTAGCAGAAAATTATACATCAAAGCAATAAGCTAGGAACAGCAAAAGGAAAAAAAAATGTTTAACATAACAATAATTACACCAACATATGCAACTATCATACTTCAAAGATAAACAGCACGCAAAAACTATACACAAAATAATGGCATCTATAAATTCTCAAGCTCACCCTTTAGTTAAAAAAACTTCAAGGCAATTTCAAACAAGCTAAAAAATTATTTTAATACAGTTGCTGTCAAGAAACGTGCAAGCACTACCTAAAAAGCTCTGAAAGATAGTGCAAACAAACTTACATGTTCACAATCATTAATGGACAAGCCTTCAGCTCGATGTATCTGATGGTCCAAAACCCTTAAAAGTCTAACCAGGACATCAACAGGAAGCAAATGTAGAAGTCTCTTTGCACGAATAGACGTTATTTCATTTACAAGGATTCTAAGATCAGAAAGAGGTAATGATAACCACTCTGCTTCATCACGATCATCATTATCTATTTCAGCTCGGCTACAAAAGTTCTCCACCAGGTCGCAAAAGCTTTCAATGGCGGCATCTAGAAGAGAATTCCAAAAGTAAAAATCAGAAAAAATAAAGGTTGACCGAACTTCAAGTTTTAAAAACCAAGACCAGTAAGATCAACCTTGAAGCTCAGTGGGATCAGGTGCAACTGATGTTGAAATGTTATCTGCAACTTTCTTCTTGGCTCTTGTTTTTCTAGAAGATGACGAGGATACGTCCTGCAATTACATCATCCAGATTACAATGACTAACACCAAATATCAAATGCTGGGAGTAGACATATACCAACGAGGATCCATAAAAGTAAACAAATTAATAAAAAGTAATCATACAGTGGCAGGAAGATGGTTGAAGTGATGATTTTGAGTTGCCCCATAATCCCTTTGAGCATGTGGAATACTTGGTTCAGAGGGCTTCTTTTCAGGTACTGTACCAACAGAGATCTGCTCCCTGATATGACCTGAGAGACTTGAACAGTGCAAGAAACAATAAGCACAGAACATCATATATACCAAAAAGTGGAATAAAAATAAGAAATAAGTGAATTAAAGTACAGAGTGATTTGCATAATGCTGTTTATTGAGAAGCAATGGACCCTGCATGGGCACAATTTGGTTTGCCAAGCCCAGATGCACAATTTTACAAGACCCTTTTGGCTTTAAAAAAAATGATTGAATAAGCAAAATAGACAAACTTAACTAGATCAAATATTCAAAAGAAATTGCAAGGAAAAGACAAATTACATGTAAATGAGTCAAAACATGTTTGCAAACCCAATTAGACTGTGGACCAAACCAAACTCAGTTGATTATATTGGTGGCTCGAGAAGATTTTACCACCAATAAAATCTGCTAATATATTTGAGAAGAACAAGATCGATCTCGTTTGCATCAGTCGATTATACTCCAAGAACATAAGTCCACTCATCACTGCTTGAGGGATAATAAATATAATATAGAATTAATTTTACAAATCACCCCAGACTATGTACTCTATTTCATTTTGGCCCCTGAACTATCAAAATCGTTAGTTGTGCCCCTAAACTACATAAAATCTTTTTTTTTTTTAATTCACTACATAAAATCATTCAATTTACCCCCATCCGTCTTCTTCCACTTACACATTTAATGGAAATGCTGACGTGGCACACCTTTAAAGACAAAACAAATTAACTTTTATAATATTAAATTTTTCTCTCTCTATTGCTCTCTCTCAATCTCCTAACCCTTCGCAGCTCCTTAATTGCAATTTCCTCAGCTTGTTGCAGCTCCTCCATAGCCAAGCCAGGCCCCAATCTCCCACATGAGTTCCCAACAAATAGAGCCTCTCTAAAACCAATTTAGATTGAGCATAATCTTCGTCTTAGTGGGAAAAATGAATACCCATAATCAGTGGGAGACGGAGAAAGAGAGAGGAGAGGAAAGGGTAGTGAGAGATGAGAGAGATAGGAGTGTTGTGGGATTGTGGATAGAGAGGCGAAGAGAGAGACAAAGAAAGAGCAAGTTGTCCATCTCTCTAAAATTCTCTCTATTTCTCTTCGTGTGTGTTTTTCTCTCACTAATTATTGTTCTTTTTCTTTCCTTATCTTCATGTACTCTCTAATCCATTTCCAAAACGCGAGAGACCATTTCCAAAAACAAGATGAAAACAAGAGAGAAAGAATCCATTTCCAAATAAATTAAAATTAAAAATAAAAACCCGACAAGAGAGAAGTAGAAAAGTTTATCTTATAAAAGTTATGTTCTTTTATTAGAAATCAATTTTATTTTTATAATCGAGATTTATATCTAAAAACATACTTGTTTAAACTTTAATCGTATGCCACATTAGCATTTCTATTAAATATATAGCAGAAGTGGATGGAGGGGGCGGATTGAATGACTTTGTGTATATTAAGGGGCATAATGAATGGTTTTGATAATTCAGGGGGGCAAAATGAAATAAGGCACATAGTTCAAGGGGCATTCGTGAAATTAATCCTATAAAATAAAATGCATCAACCACTAAATTTTAAGTTTCCATTTTTGTCAACAACGAATTTGAAAGAGGAAAAATTGTTAGGCACAAATTATCTCATGCAACCTAAAGACATTAAAACATCAGAATAGTGTAATTGACATGGAAAACATGTATTACGTCCCTGAGGATACCTTAGCCTCTTCCTTTGTAATTGATTTAACAATCAATTAAAGGAGTTTTCTTATTTAAAAAAAATATATTGAAAACATTTCACAAAAAAGGAGAGAGGACAAATTTTCTTCAAAGTTTTATTAGTAGTTGAAACTCGAATTTAAATTTCCAAAATTAAAATTGCACCCTGACACATCATCAGCACTTGATCCAAATTAGACGTTTGAAACGATGGAAAGTACAAAAATCTAATAAATGCAGCCAAAACACAACCAAATACTTGCTTTACCTGGACCGTTGACATTAAATGCTTCTGGATTGAATCTAAGAACTTCATCGTAAAGATCTAAAGGCTCCAAATAACTATATGAAACTATCTTGGAATCCTCTCTAAGGTTCCTGCACATGAAACAAGGCATGAGAAAAGCACAAAACACCTGAAACGGTCATGTTGTTCAATGGGATGAGTCATATTATAAAGCCCCTTTAGCATCCTGAAGTCTGAAATTTAGTTTCAGTTAGTCTAAACTAAGATCCGGAATGGCAGTTAACTATGAAGGTTCTAAAATCCCTGACTCAGTTGCTGCACGACTCCATCGACAATGCTAACCAAAATACGCTTCAAACACGAAGTGCATTAGCTAAATTAACTTAAAACTTCGAACCACATAAATTAAGTTACTGAAGAAAAAAATTTGTCAAGAATTCATCTTCACTCTGCACAGAAACCAGTTATTTATATTTATTAATTATAATGGCTTCGTTTACGCATTATTTCCAGACTCATCTCGATTTTAGCTACTAAAAGTAATCATTTTTCTATAATTGTTTTTCAATGTGGAGAGCTATGAATTTGACGACAAAAACTGACAAAATTCATGTGCAACAGCACGCAAAGGCAATCAAGTATATTGGATTTAAAATTACTTTTAAGCGACAACCAACCAAAAACAAAATTAAAAACAAAAAAAAAAAAGCTTGAATCTTAAACGCATAACCACATACAATAGAAAATTTAACGGCGAATTCGAATTACATTTCCAATAGTTTCTGTGCTCAAATTTCAAAAGAACAAAGTGAAATTCTAGATGCTTCACCACATACAATAACAAGATTAAAGGCAAATCAAATTGCATTTCCGATAGCCTCAATAAAGCATGCACTCAAATTTTATAATAAAAAAAAAAAAAGAAGAAGAAGAAGAAGAAGACAAAATTTGTTCGAAATGCTTGACTACATACAAGAACAAATTGAACGGCGAATCAAAATTTCATTTCCAATAGTTTCAGAAAAGCAGGAACTCAAATTTCAAAGTAGAACTCAAGGAATTAGAATTACGTGTAAGAAATCACAAAGCGGAAGACTTACAAGTAGGAGACATCAGCTTCGCGAAGCAGATCGGCAATCCTACTAGACTGACCGAGAACCTCACTGCGATTCAACGACCACAAGTTATTCCGGCTCGAATCGTCGAACAGCCGGAGCTCCGGGTCGGAGGCGCCGCAGAAGACAGGAAGCGAAGGCAGAGGCAAGCAAGGCGCGACCTCCGAGTGTATCGTATTGGAGAGGCCAATTCCGCGGTGGTTCCAGACCGCCGGACCGGAACCTGAACCGGAGCTGGAACCGGCGGGATTCTGATGATAACTCATCGATTATCTGGCTAACCGGTGAGTCCCCAATCGCCGCCGGCGAGGGCAGGGACCATGGAGGAGTGGCTTGGCGCGTAAATAAGTCGAAATCGAGGGAGATTTGACAGGAAATTAGGGTTTTTTGTTCCCCCGCAGAGTGGAGAGAGAAAGAGAGAGAGCAGTTTGCAAGCCCTAGACAGAGAGAGAGACAGATTTGGGAACAGAAATTGGGGGAAGCAAATGGCGGGGAAAGTGAGCAAATGGAAAAAGGGAAAAACAAAAAATAAAAATAAAATAATTTTGGGCGAATTTTCGTTGGAGTAGTGGTAAAAGAGGATTTGGGGCCTTAGGATGGAAAAGAAATGAAATTGGAAACGAAATTACGATAACGCCCTTGCCCGTGGATTTGTTCAGCTACTAATTAGCTTGCTTGGGGAGACCCTTCGGTTAGCCGTGAAACAGTAACAAAGTTACGATATTACCCCCGAGTACCGGTCTGTAAAAATCACGAGTTTAACTTGCTGGAGAAGCTTCCACGCTTTTTTTTTTTTTTTTAATGATTTGGAAATTCATCGATTTTTGGAGGGAAATTAGGGAGAAAAAAAAAGTGAGAATTTAAAAAATAATAATAATAAAGTTTTAACCACACTGACTAAAAAAAACTGATAAAAAGGTGCCTTTGATTT
>JAFMPE010184482.1:0-34804 GCA_024759925.1 Ficus religiosa | reverse complement strand
AATGTCTGGTATAGAATGGTATAGAATCAACCAAGACATGATTTTTTGTTTTTTTAATTTTAAAGTAAGTGACCCACGAGCTATTGCCAAGTGACCAATGGCACCTACTCGTCTATATACAACTCAACGTTAGATTCTTATATTTTTCATCCCCTAATCATTTCTTATATTTACAAATCTCGTCCCATATCTTAATTACCCAAAAAAAAAAAAAATCACATGACATGAATAACAGTTTTTCATAAGATCTAAAAAACTCCTAATTAGGGATGATGGAGAAACTATTGAAACTTTTCAAGAGACAGGCAACAGAAAAACTTCATAGTGCTATAAGTTTGGTTGGTGATAGACCATTGTGCAGCTCTTGTCAAGTGTTAGGGATTTTTTTTATTACTTTTTTTTTTTTTTTTTTGGTTAGGAATAAGCAAGCCACCTACCTAAATTATTCCAACGGACAATATAATGAGCAACTCCTTAAGAAATTCCGGAAACCAAAAAAAAAAAAAAAATCAAAAGATAAAAAAAAAAGTGGATTCAACCCAAAGTTTGATCGCCCAAAGCTTTGCTTTCTTTTTCTTTCTCTTTTTTGTTTTGTTGTGTTTTTTTAGGAAGAATTACAGCACGCACGCACGCGCACGCACGCCCGCCCACCCGCACGTGCGCGCGCACACACACAATAATAGTAAAATTACTGCTCGATCATGTTGATATATATTATATATGTGCAATGATGGATCCAAACGTAGGCTTTATGTTAATTGATTTTTTTTTTAGGGATATGTTAGTTGGTGTCTATTAATCATTTCCATGTCTTAGCTGGTCCAAAGTAGTTTTATGTTAATTAATTTTTTTTAGGGATATGTTAGTTAAATTTTTGTTTATAGGAAAAATTATGTGCACTATGCAAATTACATAAAAGATATTTTGAGTATACTTGAGTTGGTAATTGGGGAGTAATATGTGAAAATTCAAGAATTTAGAAGTCTATAATATTTTGGACAATTCAAAAATGATTTCGGGCAATTAAGAGGTAAGTTAATATGCCATTGTAGATTGTGAATGGAAAAATAAAAAAAATTAAATAAATAAAATAAAAACACACATCAAGAACATACATCAAAGTTTTTACAATATTTTTTACATAATCATAAAATATAACAACAAGAATTACGTAGTTGTTAACTAAAAGTGCTTATAAAAAAGCATGAAATTTTCCTCCTAATCTAGTTTAAATAGATAACACTGGCCTTAATTTCAAATGGATTTATACCATGGATTTCAACAAAATATTATAAACTTCATTTTAACTTTTTTAACAGTGAATATAGAATTTTAAAATCATTTTGATATGATAAGCTCTTTTAAAACTCTAAATTCGAGGTGGTTACAGGCATAATTATGCCTAAGGGTACTATCACATCTTATTTCATCAAAAGGTATAGATTTCGAATCCCCTATACTTAAATTTTTAAAAAAAAAAAAAAAAAAACAAACAAACAAACAAACGTCGGGCACTTACTAAAAGTCACAAAGCAAAAACCAAAATTCCTTCAAACAAGCCCTAAGTTTCTTTTCTTCAAGAGCCAAGTGCACCAAGGAGTAGAAAAATGGGTTCTCTTTAGTTAGAGGGAAAAGGGTGAAAAAAGTAATGGCAAAGAGATTGTACAGTGTATTTGTAAAAAATTGTTGTTATGAACTTATAAACCCCGTCCAAAAGGAAGGGCAAGTGTAAGACCACAAGCTACCACGTCCCCGTCTCTCTCTTTTTAGCCCCTTTGACTCCTCTCTCAACCACAGTTTTTTCTATCCTCCCCCCCCCCCCCCCCCCAAAAATAGCCTCTCGACTACAGTTTTCTCCTCTCTTTCTTTTTTGCCTCTCTCTCTCTAATTTTCTTTTCTTTTGTTTTATTTATCTTTCTCTGTGTGTCTGTATCTCTTCTGAACCTTGCCTGTTTTGCCCCCTTTTTTTTTTTTTTTTCTTTCTCTGATCTCCATTTTTTTTTTCTTCAAGAGCCTCTCACTCAGTCTCAGCCCCTTTATTATTATTTTCTGGACCCATGAATTTTTTTTTCCCTTTTCTTTTCCCGAGGTTTCTTGTTTTATCTAACTGGTACAGCAAAAAATCAGTCCCAAAAAATAGTTTTTAGCTTCTGGGTTTTTTTTTAAGTTATTTTTATTTTTCTAACCTTTGCAAAACCTATAGAAAAAACAGAGAAATAAATTAGAAGATGTAAAAGAATCAGGCAACAAAAAAAGGAGAGAAAAAAAAAAGAAAAAAAAAACATGTTGGATCTTAACGTTAACATTGTTGCGGCCACCGATTTGACGTTCTGCGATGAGGAGGATTAGCCGGAGATGGTGATAATGGAGGTTCCAGAAGCTTCGAGAAGCACTCCAATGGAGGACTCCGACTCCTCCAACTCCTCTGTTGTAAATGCCGAATTCAACAGAGAACTAGAAGACTCCAACTCCAACTCCAACACCACCGCCACCACCACCACCACCACCACCACCGAGGCATTGATCTTCGACATACTGAAGAAGGAAAAGGATGGTCTATACATGGATAGAGTAGCCAGCCCCTCGCCGGGATTCGTCACCAGGTCTTTTTTTTTCTGGTGGCGATGGCTGCAGAGAAAGGCGGTATCAGCAAGCCCGGCTATTTGGCTGCTTCGGGATTCTCGTCCTCGTCCTCCAGGCCGCAGTGGCTCAATTTGTCCTTCGTCGACGAGCAACCGCCGGTGGTCACAGGGAATCGAAGAGGGAGGGAGAAGAAGGTGGTGGGTGCACAATGCTCAACCACTGTGAGACAGAAAGAAAATGCAAGGGTTTGATCGCACGGTAAGCCAAGTTTGATTGACTGTGCAACAGTTCAATGTAAAGTTGGGACTAAACTTATTCACCAAAGGAGTTGAGTTTAGTTTGAACCTAAAAATTTTTGACTTGGAAAGAGAAAGTTTTATATATATATATAATTTTTCATATTTTGACTTCAAAAGGAGAAAGTTTTATGCTATATTTGATGTTTTATCTTAAATTTAAAATTTTTATTTTTATTTTTATCTTTTTTTTTAAATCAATAAAAATTATAACTAATTTTTAAAAAATTAATCAATTTAAATTTAAAAATTTTATCTCCAACTAACTTATCAAATCAGAGATTTATGTTTTTAAATCTCTGATTTGAGTTGGAAATTTTAAGTTTTAATAGTAATTTTTATTGAATTTTTCAGAAAAGATAAAAAAATTTTCAGAAAAAGACAAAAACTGAGATAAAAATTTTAGGTTCGAGTTGACGAACCAAACGGATGTTAAAATTTTATAGGGTGTTTGATTGAATGGTTCAAACCATTCAACTCAATTTTTTTTTTTGTTTTTTTCCCAAAAAGTTTTTGTCTTTTTCCTAAAAAGTTTTGTCTTTTCTGAAAATTCAAAAAAATTTACTATTGAAACTTTAAAATCTCAATTCATATTACTCCACCAAACAAACCATTATGGGGAGTTTGGCACACCAACTCAAAACTCAAACTTTTTTTTAATCTTTTTCCTAAAAAGTTTTTTTTTTTTTTTCAAAAAGTTTTTTGTCTTTTCTGAAAATTCAAAAAAATTTACTATTTAAATTTAAAAATCTCAACTCAAATTACTACATCAAACTTAAAAAAATTTCTTAGTTTTTTAAAAATAAGAAAGAGAAAAAAATAAAATATAAATTTAAGAGTTTTGAAATTAAGTTATAAAATTCCTTTTCAAAACGTTGGGGCCTAAAATTGTAAACTAGTATGTTTTCCCATGGAAACTAGAAAGAAGGTGAAAGGTAAGGTTGGCTATATAGAAAAGAGAGGGATATCCAAGTAAGATAATAATAAAAATAAAGAAAGAGTTGATTTGAGAATAAATTTATCCCGAAAATGAAGAGATGGGAACAATCTTGTTGACGAATGATGACGGACATCTCAGGGTCAAACCCTAATGGCCAATTAATTTTATATATTATGTAGTGTTTATTGATGGGATTAGGAAGTCTCTTTAAAATCTTGTGCCCAGTTAAGTTTTGTTTTGTTTTTTTTTTTTTCCTGCAATTAAAAATTTTAAATAAACTGTATAAATATAATATATATATATATATATGCGAAAATCAATTCCTAAACTTATAAAGCCTGTGGAGTGATCATTCAATTGAAGTTTTTCAAATATTTTTTGTTTTTTTCTTTAAAAATAAATCAATTTTACTATTCATATATCTAAGAGACCGTTTGGTTAGTCTACTTGAGTTGAATGATTAAAGAAGTTATTTTGATTAGAGTTAAATTAAGTTTTAGAATTGTGCATTTGGTTAAAAATGAACTATTTTAAATTAACAAGTGTAAAAACTTAAAATGTGTTTGAAAAAAAATAACAATATGGATCTTATTTCATTTCTCGCGGAATTTTATACAATTTAAAAAAAAAAACATCTTATCTCGACTTGAAATACAAAAAAAAGTTATAAACTTTTAAAATTTAAGCATACGTTTGTTATTACATTTCATTTTGAACTAAACTATACTTTATGATTGGTTTTTTATCATTTTTTTTTAAGTCAACAAGAATACAACTAGTTTTTGAAAAATCAACAAACTTTAATTTAAAATTTTTATTTCATTTCAAACCCAATCCAAACACCGAGCACACCCTTTTTAAGTTAAAGTTAGAGATATGAATAGTGAAACGGAGCTTACTTTTGAAGAAAAGTATGAAATACAATAGAAATTGTTTGATTGGAGCGAACCAATCAAACTCCCATACTAAATCTCTCTTAAAATTTCAATCTTTAAAAGTTCATAATTTTTTTTATTTCAAACCAAAATTAGATAATTTTTCTTTTTCTTTTTTACATTTTTCAAACTTTGTTGCTTTTGGCTTTTGTCCCCCCCCCCCCCCCCCCTTTTTTTTGGTTAAATTACTTTTTACATTTTTTGATAAGTAAAATATACTCCGATAGTGATCTCATCATCGTCTTAATTTCAATCCCACGGATGGGATCTACTTTTTTGAATATGACAAGAAAGAGATTTACCTTTAATTTAGGGTCAGTTTGGTTCACCAATTCATTTTTAACTAAACTGTACTTTTTCATCTAAATTTTTGTTTTTTTTCTGAAAAAGTTTTTTTGTTTTTTCTGAAAAGTTAACGAAAATTACTATTTAAACTTAAAAATCTTAAACTAAACTCATTCACCAAACACCCCATTAATCTCTTTATGTCGTCAATCATCATCCCAATATTACTATAATTAAAGTTAAAACAACAGTGTTACGAGAGTTTTATGAGATTCAAATCTTGATAAACGAAAAAATAAATTAAAAAACACATCATTGTCCAATTATTTTTCGCATTTTGACGTTATGAAAATCACATTTTTCTTAAATATGTACACTTGAAATTATATTTGTATATTCAAATATTTCCTCCAACTGCTCAATATTTACTCTTACAGCAAATCAAGTACTCACAATGCTAGTGTAAAAGGGTCTACACTAGCGTACTTTTTCAGTTTTTTTCGCAATTCTTGCGTATTTATGATCACATGATACATAAGAAATTTCCTCCTTCTTTCTCAACATAAAAATATACACCTAAATTTATTATTATAAATTAATCCTAAATTTAAAATATTTTTTTAAAAATTCAAAAATGTATAAATATTAGTCATAAAGATATATTATAATTTATCATATTTTAAAAAATATATTATAAATTTTAAATATACTTATAGAATATGTTTTTTGTTATAATTTTCTTTATGTTTCTTATATTACTATTATATAAATTCATAGTTTTTGAACTCTAAACTTTAAAATTAAATTAAAATCTATTATAAATTTGGTTGATTTAGGAAAAGAAAAAACAAAGATACAAATAGACAAACAGTAAAAAAAAAAAATTTACTGTTGTAATTTTGGTCCTAATTTTTTTTATCTAATTCATGCTCTGTTGGAAAAAAATTTTCTGGCTCTATCACTGTATATCATATAATTCTTGCCAATACTAATCACTTTCTTTTTGAGAATAGTAATCAGTTTTGTAGGAAAGTAAGCTCAAAACTTTTACCACTCAAAACTTTTATCTTTAGTCTGAGCTTCAATTTCTCTGTTTTCCGACTCTTTAGATACACAGTAATCCAGCTCTCATAGCTAAGCCAATCTTCAACCAAAAAAAAAAAAAAAAAAAAAGAAGAAGAAAAAAAAAACCATAGATATTTACCTGCTTTCGTCTCCTTTTTCAGTTGTCCTTTTTTTTTTTTAATTTCCTTTCTGTTTCCTGCAAAAAAAAAAAAAAATTTTAATTTTTCACTCTCTTTTTCTAAATTTATTTCATTTTTCAGATTCAAAATTTAAAAAAAAGGAAAAAAAAAAAAAAGAAAAAAGAAAAAAGAAGGAAAGAAGTCCGCCCTGTGATTAGTTTCCTTCCTTTTAGTTTTTCTTGGTCTGGTATCATGTCCAATTAGTGGCCATCTTTTTTATTTCACTTGATAAGTACTTAGTTCGATTGGTTTGGAAGGAAAAGGAAAAGGAAAAAAAAAAAAAAAAAAAAAAAAGTCTGTTCGTCATCAGGCTAGCTAGGACGCCATCGCACATATTATAAAAAAACCCGAACAAGATCCGGTACGTTCCACATATTATTGTCTGCTTTGTTTTGGGTTTAAGTCACTTTTAATGTTGTTGTTTTCATTTATTCGAAATTCGTGTTAGATGTTAGTTCGATTGATTTGGGGGAAAAAGAAAATACTGTTCTCCATCGAGCTACCTAGTACGTGATCCGCTTATGTTATAAACAACCCGAAAAGATCAGGTACGTGCTTCGGTTCCACATCTTATAGTTTGCTTTGTTTTGCGTTCAAGTCACTTTTAATGTTGTTGTTTTCATTTATTCGAAAGTTGTTAGATCTTATTGTATCATTAATTTTTCTTTTGTTAACAGAAAAAGGACAGTTAGTGTAGAACAATACAAAACGAGTACCAGAAATCAAAGCATGGATGCTTCAAGTGTGCGAAAGATTGTCAAATGTAGTCGGAATTTGGGTAATCTGTTCCACTACACACGAAATGTAGATAACTTAAGAACTCAGGTTGAGGAGTTGAAAGAAAAGCGAAACAGTGTGAAAGATCGCGTTGGTGAGGCTGAAAAACAGGGGAAAAGTATCAGAGGAAGTGTTCAAAACTGGCTGAGCAGAGCAGATGATATCTATGGTGAGGCGGAAACTTTCCTGAACGATGTTGAGGGGCATGCCGAGGCAAGATGCTCTTGCGGATCTGCTCCAAGTCTGTCCATGCGGAACCGATTGAGTAGGGTGGCAAACGACATGGTGCGAGCTGTAAGGAAACTGCTTGATGAAGGCAAATCTTATGAATTCAAGGGAGAAGAGGCGTTTGAGACGAGAATGCCAACTTCGCAGGGAATCATGGAAGCACTAAGGGATCTTGATATTAGTGTGATCGGCATGTACGGCATGGGTGGCATCGGCAAAACAACGCTTGCTACAGAAGTTACTAGACTGACGAAGGAAGAAAAGTTATTTAGTGAGGTGGTTATGACTTGTGTATCTCAAACTCCAGATATCAACGTCATTCGACGAGAAATTGTGGAGGGTAGAAAGAGCATAGGAGAAAGACCTAGTGTACGACGAGTTCAAGTTAAGCAAAAAAACTATGTTCTCCTAATTCTTGATATCTGGGAGAATCTTGATCTGCTTGGAATCCTTCTTCAGCGTGATCAGAAGGGGAGAAAGATACCGGTGATCTCTCGATCTATAGATGTCGTACGTAACCTCGGTGCACAGAAGAATTTCAAAATTGAAGTCTTATCCTTTGGTGAATCAATATACTTGTTTAACAAAACTGTGGGCAGCATAATTGAAGCGCCGGATTTCCAATCTTGCGGACATGAGATTGTGAAAGAATGTGCAGGCGTGCCAGTTGCTATTGAAACGCTTGCTTATGCGTTAAAGGACAAAAATTTGTTAGATTGGAAGAATGCGTTGCTTCAGTTGAATCTATCTAACCCTACAGCCATGGAGGGAATATATCAAAAAGTGTACTCGTGTATTTCGACAAGTTACAATGTTTTAAGCAGCGAGGAATCGGCGGCGTTGTTGCTCTGTAGTCTACATGAAGAAGACGAAGACATTAAGGTTGAAAATCTTCTGAGATTTAGTGTGGGCTGGGGATTGTTTCAAGAGGTCCATACTTTGGAAGAAGCGAGATGTAAGGTGAAAAGATTGGTCGATAAACTAAAGTCTTGCTGTTTGTTGTTGGATGGTAATTGTCAGGAGATGGTCACGATGAATAAGGTTGTTCGCTATGTTGCCACAGTAATTGCTTCGAAAGAGAAGCATGTGCATTATATTCCAAATGTTGCAAAGTTGGAGGAATGACTGGAGGAAGAAAAACTTAAAGAGTCAAAAAGCAATTTCATTACTTGGATACGATGATTTCTGTCGTCTTCATGACGGCTTAGAATGTCCGGAGCTAGAGTTGTTCTTTATGCTTCATGAATTTGGCTCTCTGCCAATACCGGACTCATTTTTTGAAAAAGCAAAACAACTTAGATGTTTGAGTTTGAATGGCGCATGTCTAGAATCACTGCCTTCATCCTTCTGTTTGGCCCAAAGTCTAGAAACGTTGTGCCTTTGTTCTTGTGACCTAAAGGACATCGATTTAATTGGAAAGCTAAAAACTCTAAAAATTCTAGATCTTTCGGAGTCCACTATTGAGGAGCTGCCAGAAAAAATAGGACAATTGACTTGTCTGCAGCTTTTAGATTTGAGGGGATGCCGGCATCTTCGAGTGGTTAAGAAAAATGTAATCTCGAATTTGGAACGGTTAGAAGAGTTGTACATGGCAGAGGAATATGACAACTGGGAGGTTGAAGGAGCTGTTGAAAGAAGCAACATCGCCAGTCTCCTCGAGTTAAAGGGTTTGCAGCAACTTACCGTTCTATTTTTGAATGTACTAGATGCCAAAAGTTTGCCGAAAGACTTGTTCAGTGGAAAATTGAAGAGATATAAGATATCTGTTGGAGGAAAGAGGAGAGCTTTGACGGAGCTGGAATTTCAAAGTCTTTATACCTCAATCTGGATAAAAGAAGTCAACTAAAGGAGCTTGATCTTGAATTGTTAATGAAGAGGTCCGAAGAATTGGCATTAGAAGGATTCAGAGGCTTCGATAATGTTGTTTGTGAACTAGATGTAAATGGTTTTCCTCCATTAAAGCGTCTGCAGTTTCAAAATAATAATGGGCTTGAATATATGGTGGATAATTTTGGCGTCGCTCGTGGTGTCTTTCCGAGCTTGGAATCGTTATTTCTTCGAAAATTATCAAAAATGATATGCATATGTCAACAGATACACAGGACAGACTCATTCAAGGAGTTGAGAGAGGTCAGGGTAACAAATTGTTCTAGATTGGTGACTCTCTTGCCGTTGTTTATCATCGAACGACTTCATTACATCCAAGTGGAAGAATGTCCGATGTTGGAGGCGATAGAGCAACATACTAGCCACACAAAGAATATCAATTCTATTGAGACTAATCTCACATTACGCTGTTTGAGTCTCAAATATTTGCCAAATCTTGCTAAATTCTGCTGGTCAGACTATCGCGATGAAAGATATCTTGGCCACATATGGTTATTTAGCAGGGTGGTAATCTTATTCCTTGATAGGAAAGCAAATTAGTTGTTTTTATTTTTATTTTTATTTTTTGGCTCCTTGGAAAGCAAATTAGTTTGTGTATGCGTTTTCGTTTCCATGGTAGGTTAGGTTTTCCTTTTCGGTTGGTTTTTCTTATGTTATTCCCCTGTTGTTTTTGTTAATTTTAACTTTATTTATCAATAAATCAATGGATTAAGAAAATGAAGAGGGTGCATCTGCTGATTCTGATTATTCATTCAGAAAAAAAAAAAAAAAATCAAAGTTACTTCGTAATATTAAGGACCCGGAATTTTGTTACAGAACTAATTAATGAACAATATGAAAAGCATAACCACTAGACTAAGTCTCTGAAAATTACTTTTTTTTTTTTTTTTCCCTTATAAGTTTCAAAATCAAAAGTCAGCGATCCTTAGATACAATCCCTTATCATCCTCTTACAAAGCAAAACGATTTTAAAGTTTATCTTGAGGAGTTATAAATTTATATACGCATATATCATGTGAAAGCCAACAAAATCTGTATTTGATTTGCTTTCCAACTTAAAAATAAAAAATAAAAAACCAAACCATATACCAACACTAAACCATTTAATTATTCAATTCAGGTTGTGCAGCTCAAACATTATTCATATTGGAGAAAGTGAATTCCTCTTGACCCTCCAGTGTACAGTATTAAGTCAAGATTTGGAAGGTTAAAATGTGGAAATAGATAATGAAATTCACAAAAAAAAAAAAAAAAAAAAAAGAATATACATATATATATATATCTTTTCAATTTTTTTGAACAAATGCTAACTATAGTTTTTCAATATCATCTTTGATAATATTCTCCCATAAACAATTTCATAAAGTTAATTATTTGAAATGATCTTTTATTTAAGTGTTGTTCAAGACTAATATTTGATACATGTCTAAAGCTTTAGTCCCTTAATTCATACCTTCTATCCAAGACTTTAGTCTTATTTATGGAATAATTACCTTCAGTCTATATGAGTTTTGCCGCATATTAATTTGGAGAATAAATGATATTATTTTCATGTCATTTATGAAATTCAATCTTCTCGTTGTAGATTACTTTACCTGAGTTGGAAGAGTTAACTCTGTATAACTTAAACATCGAAGGGTTATGGCCACGGCAGCTTCAATCAACTTCTTACGGCTTGCAAAATTTGAAAACGTTGCACGTTGAAGATTGCAATAATCTAAGCCATCTATTACCATTTGCTATTGTCAGAAGCCTTGTACAACTTAAGGAGCTAAGGGTTCGGGTATGTCGAAACATGGAGGTATTGGTGATGATGGAGGAGCAAGGAGAAGAACAGAGATTGGAAGATATTTCCTTTTGTAAACTAGAAACTCTGGAGCTCTCCCATCTTCCAATACTTGGACGGTTTTATGCGGCTGCTTGTTTTAGTTGTCCATCCTTATTAAAACTGACAATAATATCCTGCGAGCAACTAAGGTTAATAAACTTTCGTGGTAGTACTTTTGCACGTGATGATCACGAGATTAAAAAGGGCGAATATTTCGAAAGAGAGGTAATAGTTTGCTTCTTCTCTTTTTCTATATATATATATTTATTTATTTATTTATTGTGGGTTAAATTTGCAGTTGGTCATATGCTTAATTTGTATATTTTGTTTTTCTTAATGTAAACCTTAATTTACGTAGAAATTCAGTCATAGATACTTGAACATTTACAATGGCATAGAGTTTGTGAACTGTAAATTATGAGATTAATCTTTTAGATATATATATATATAAGTATATAAATATATTGATCTGACGGTGCAGTTTTAACGTTCAAGTCGTTGTGTAATTAGATAATCATAATTTTTTTGCAGGTTGTATGTCCAAATTTGGACGAATTGAATTTGTTCGAATATGATCGTTATTCTGAGACGGTCGGTAATATTCTTCGGAACAGAAATCTTGCAGCTTTACTCATGCAAACCTTAACAAGCTTGAATGTAGAAAGCTGCAATATAAAGTACCTAATGCCCTCCACTGCAACTAAAAGGCTTCTACAACTGAAGCACTTACGGATAAATTATTGCTACGACATAGAAGTTGTAGTTGTAAGGAGATTTGAACAAGAAGAAGAAAGGTTTGAGAATATAACTCTGTTCCCTTTACTAGAGACTCTGGAGCTTACAAATCTTTCAAAGCTCAAAACCTTTTCCGAAGGAGATTACAAGGTCAAGCTTCCATCTTTGTTGAAGCTAACTCTAAGAAATTGTCCCGAACTCGTGACATTGGTCACCTCCATGCCCATCCAAGCATCCGGCGATGACAAAGAGCTTGGAGAAGTGGACTTGGACGTAACACCGTATCTCTTCTATGAAACGGTAATGTTTGCATTTATCTTACATTTAAACCCTGCATTCATGTCTTTTTCCCACTCGTTATAATACCTAATTTGTTTACCACTGTTGGTATTTCCTGCAACTATCTATTCCATCATGGCTTCAAAGTAATTTGTATTGGAAAAAATAGACTAAGACGGTATTATCAATCTCCGTATCAATTTTTAGATGGAGCAAATAATTATTAGCTTGTTTTATCAAATATTTAATTTCACGTATTATGTGTTAAGACTTTGGTAGAAAGAAGAAAATAAAGAATTATTTCTCAAGGAAATTAGCAAATCTCTCCTAACTGTGGGAAAATTAATTATAATATAAGCTCAAATGGTGAGTTTAATTATACAATAGACTTCTAACTAGTTTCTATCCCTATCCATGTGTAGGGTATGGCTAATGCAACAGCACTTAAGCTAACTAATCAAGATATGAATTGAGTAATCTAACTAACTAATCAACTGTTTACACATGAGGGTCAATTTGGCATTGCTTTGCTGGTAAAAATATCTGTTGTTGCTGTGGTGTTTGTCAAAAGTAACAATGGCCAGAAACATGTTGGCATTTGATTAGTATATTTCCAAAGTTGTTATGAAGACTATATATAGAAGCATAATTTTAGTTGTCCGGTTTATGATGTATAAGTAAAATAGATATAGTAATAAATTTCATTATTAAAATATTTTACACCAGTTAAAGTCAACGTTCATTATTTTTTATACCAAAGTTTTTAATGTGTGTGTGTACACGTATGTTTAAATTCTCTTACACATGTCTAAAAAATAAATTACTTTATATTAAGGTGATAAATTAATACATGTACCTGAATTCGAAACCAGCCATACTAGATGTTACTTTCAACTACGGTAACTGTCGTTACATGTACAACAAATTTAGCATACTAATATATCAGCTGGCTAATCAGCATCTGAATAAACTAATCTCAATTTAGAAATAAAAATTAAAACTAATCTGACTAGAATATATGATAGTCACAACTAAACCATTGGCCTTAACGATCTGACACATTAGCATTATTTTAATCCTTTCTAAATCTCTTGCACTTCACGCATTTGCAAAAACTTTTCTAATTAAGTAATTATGTTTGATGGAAAAGAAAATTAATGGAAATATATAGTAAATGACATATTTATGGAAGTAAAAAGGAAGTAAATAGCATATCTATGAAACAATTACTTCTCTACTTTAACAGTTTCATAAATATGCTCTGTACTTTCTTAAGACATACGGTTGTATTTGGAGTTTTTAATTCAAGGACCAAGACCAACATGAAGATTAAAATATAAAGTACAATAATAGGAATTTATGAAATTATATTGCTATTCGCAGGGAGTACTCATGTTTCCCGACCACTTGGAGGAACTGAATTTGTCTTGGATGAATGTCACAAAGCTATGGGTAGACCAACTTCCGTCAAATCTTTACATGCAAAATTTAAAAAGCTTGGTTGTCGGAAACTGCAGCAATTTAAGGTTTCTCTTCTCCTCCATTGTGGTTGGACGTCTTGTGCAACTTAAGCAGCTAAGCGTATATGAATGTGCAGTCATGGAAGAAGTATTAGTGATAAAGGAGGAAGAAGAAGGCACATCAGAATATATTTCATTTCCGAAATTAGAATGTCTTGAACTCCACAATCTTCCAAACCTTTAATGGTTTTGTGCAGAAGCTAGTGTTAGCTGTCCATCCTTGTTAGAGCTCAGTGTACAAGAGTGCCCTAATCTAGTGTCCATCGTGTTCAGCCCCACGCCTACACAGCTTCTTACACTTCACAAACAACTGGATCAAGAAATGGATTTGTTGCCTGGAAAATCTTTGCAAAGAATGGTAATAGTACGTTTCTTTTTTCTATTTTTTCTAATAAGAACTATATGCTAGTGATCATTTAGCTCTTGTATACATCATTGTTGATCTTGTGTGAGAGTTTGTGATCAGACTATTAAATTTTAAATAAAATATATATATATGGTAGTGTCGAAGTCTTTTTAAAAAGTTTGAATTATCTATGCACGCAGGTCACATTAGATTGGGAGAATTGAAGTCAAGAATGGTTGTGAAAAGAGAAACAAAATTCCACAAAGGTACGTTAGTTTTGTAGAAATACAGTGTTTTATTTTATGGCTTTATGCTACGTTGGTAACAGGGATGGAAAATAGAAAGGAATGAAGACTTAAATCTCTAGGTGATGGAAAGGAGAGAAATTTTCCATCATATAGTTTGGTAGAAAATAAAGAAAATAGGAAAGAAAATGTCTTATCAAATACATTTTACAATTATAACTTCATATAAATTAGGAGATGATGATAGATTAAGATCAAAATAGGTGTTTTACCCATATTTGTTTTATAAAAAAAATTTTCCATCCACTTTTCTTTCCAAAGTTGGAAGGATGGGCTTGTTTGGTATAGCTTCCTAGAAGCTGCTTCCTATATCAACCTTAAAGTTTTTTCCTTGGATCTTCTTTCCTAGAAATCGGATAGGGAAAATATTTTAAAAAAAAAATTAACGTAGCGTCAAGGAATGACAAAAGGAAAAAAAAAAAAAAAAGGCAAAAAATAGAAAATAATAACCAAGTGCAACGAGATCCAACTGATGGATCATGACATTTTATTTATATATATGCTTGTGTGTGCATGTGTGTGAAGAAATTAAAATTTAAAACATATGCAAAGAAAATAGGAGAAATGAAGGACCCATTACCTCCAAACTTAAAATGAAAAACAGAGTTCCTTTGTATTCTCTTCGTACGAACTTAAATGCTATGGATAACACAATTTCTTCCTTTCTTTCTTTCTTTTTCACCAACCCTTGTAGTTTGTGGAAAAGTGATCTTTAGAAACTTTTGTTTTTATTTTTTTTATTTTTTATTTTTTGCGCTTGGAAAGTAAATTCCTTATTCTCAATTATGCTTTTTGTAAAGTTAGTGGCCGACAGATGTTAGCGTTCACCTAGTTGGCAACTTGCCATCAATGATTGAGGGCCCCTTTGGAGATACATGGAGTCGGTGATTTGAATGTTGAGTTGGAAATATATATTTGGAGAAAAACTTTTAAAAAAAATTATGTGATATAGAAAAAATTACAAAAATTTAAAACGTGTTCGAAAAAAAATATGCAAAATAGATTTAATCTTGTTTATCTCGTTGTTACAAGTACTTTGACATAAAAATCATTTCATTTTAATTTGAAATGAAAAAGTTATGTATTTTTAAAGTTTAAATTTTTAAAAATAAAAAAAAAAAAAAGTATGATTTAGAGTTGTGAATTTAAAATTCAGATGATATTTTGCCATCTGAAAGCTAACGTTCCAAACAAACATTGAGATAATTTATTGAGTATTCTTATTTAACCCTCTTAGGTTGTCACCCTGTCCAGTATGACACCATTACGAAAAAGAAAAAATTACTCAAATAATAAATTTTTTTTGGGATAAATAGTCATTTTTTAATCTTTTGATTAATATGATACAAATTTCTTCTCTTAATTAATCTAACACAAACTTTAATTTTATTTTTCATGCTCAAAAATCTCTCATATAATTTCCTTCCTCTCCTTTTTCCACTCTACCAAACAGAGGTTGAATCAACAGTTAATAATTGAGTTTTTATTACCCTCAAAGACGTTAAAAGAGCTGACCGAGTTATCTTAAAAAACTCTCTTATCATATTAAAAAAATCATGTTATTTAAATTTTTATATATAAAATTATAAACTTAAAATTTGAGTTATAAAATTATAATAAAATTGAAATTACTTTTGATAAAAACAACGAGAATTAAGTTGTAATTTACGCTCCACACCGAACGTGTAAACATGAGCTAAAAGTCTACTGATTTTGGAAATCAAAACCAAAATGAAGAATAGAAAAGTCATCAAAGATACAAAACAGGCCCTTCTGTCATTGTACCCCACACGCTTAAAGCATTGTACTACTCTGCAACTTGGATCCTGATCAAATAATGTCATTCGTCAATGCCCCTTCGTTCCATGGTCACTCATTTTTATACATTGTCTTTTTTTGCTTTTTCTTTTTTAATTTCTTTTGAACAATAAGTACTAAAAAATATTAACAAACCCTAACCCCACCTTCCATGGAAGATCTCTAGCTTAAATTTTTCCACTCCCACTTTCCATAGAGAGGGTTGTGATATTTTCTTAAATTTTTTTCCTCGGCTCTTCTTTCCTAGAAATCGGATAGGAAAAATATTTTTAAAAAAATTAATGTAGCGTCAAGGAGTGACAAAAGGAGAAAAAAAAAAAAAAAGCTAAAAAAATAATAATAACCAAGTGCAACGAGATCCAACTGACGGATCATAACATTTTATTTATATATATGCTTGTGTGTGTGCGTGTGTGTGAAGAAATTAAAATTTAAAACATATGCAAAGAAAATAGGAGAAATGAAGGACCCATTACCTCCAAACTTAAAATGAAAAACAGAGTTCCTTTGTATTCTCTTCGTACGAACTTAAATGCTGTAGATAATACAATTTCTTTCTTTCTTTCTTTCTTTTTCACCAACCCTTGTAGTTTGTGGAAAAGTGATCTTTAGAAACTTTTTTTTATTTATTTTTTATTTTTTATTTTTTGCGCTTGGAAAGTAAATTCCTTATTCTCAATCTTTTTGTAAAGTCAATTGCCAATAGATGTTAGCGTTCACCTAGTCGGCACCTTGGCCGTCGATGAGTGAGGGCCCCTTTGGAGATAGTTAGAGACGGTGGTTTGAATGTTGAGTTGGAAATATGTATTTAGGGAAAAAAATTTTAAAAAATTATGTGATATAGAAAAAAGTATAAAAATTTACAATGTGTTCAAAAAAATTTATGTAAAATATATCTTATCTTGTTTATCTCGTTGTTACGAGTATTTTGATATAAAAATCTTGTCATTTCGATTTGAAATGAGAAAGTCATAGACTTTCAAAGTTTGAATTTTTTAAAAATTAAAAAGAGAGAAAGTATTATTTAGAATTGAGATTTTAAAATTCAGATGATGTTTTGCCATTTGAAAGATAATGTCCCAAACAAACACTTAGATATTTTTATTGAGCAGTCTTATTTAACCCTCTTAGGTTGTCACCCTGTCCACCCCAAAAAGAAAAAATTACTCAAATAATAAATTTTTTTGGGGATAAATAGTCATTTTTTAATCTTTTGATTAATATGATACCATTTTCTCTTTTTAATTAATATAACACAAATTTTAAATTTATTTTCATGCTCCAAAATCTCTCATATAATTTCATTCCTCTCCTTTTTCCACTCTACCAAACAGAGGTTGAATCAGTGGTTAGTAGCTGAGTTATTATTACCTTCAAAGATGTTAAGAGAGCTGCCTAAGCTATCCTAAAAAGCTCTCTTATAACATAGAAAAAATCATGTAATTTAAATTTGTGTATATAAAATTATAAACTTAAAGTCTAAATTATAAATTTATAATATAACAGTAAATAAAAAATAAAAATTAAGTTGTAATTTACGATCCACCCCAAGCATGTAAACATGTAAACATGGGCTAAAAGTCAACTGATTTGGAAGTCAAAACCAAAATGAAGAATAGAAAAGTCGTCGAAGATACAAAACTTGTATCCCACACGCTTAAATCATTGTACTACTCTGCAACTTGGAGACTGATCAAATAATGTCATTCATCAATGCCCCTTCGTCCATGGTCACTCATTTTTATACATTGTCTTCTTTTGCTTTTGCTTTTTTAATTTCTTTTGAACAATAAATACTAATAAATATTAACAAACCCAAACCCCACCTTCCATGGAAGATCTCTGGCTTAAAATTTTCCACTCCCACTTTCCATGTAGAGGATTGTGATATTTTTCTTAAATTTTTTTTCCTCGGCTCTTCTTTCTATAAATCGGATAGAAATTTTTTCTTTTTTTAAATTAACGCAGCGTCAAGGTGTGAAAAAGGAAAAATAAAAATAAAAAAGCAAAAAATAAAAAATAATAACCAAGTACAACGAGATCCAACAGATGGATTATAACATTTTATTTATAAATATACTTGTGTGTGTGTGTGAAGAAATTAAAATTTAAAACATCTGCAAAGAAGAAAGTAAGGGAAATGAAGGACCAATTACGTCCAAACTTAAAATGAAAAACATAATTCCTTTGGATTCTCTTTCGTACAAACTCAAATGTCGTGGATAACGCAATTTCTTTCTTTCTTTCTTTCTTTTTCACCAACCCTTGTAGTTTGTGGAAAAGTGATCTTTAGAAACTTTTGTTTTTATTTTATTTTTATCTTTATTTTTTTATTTTTGTTTTTTGTGCTTGAAAAGTAGATTCCTTATTCTCAATTCTGCTTTTTGTAAAGTCAGTGGCCGAATGTTAGCGTTTACCTAGTTGGCAACTTCGCCACCGATGCTTGAGGGCCCCTTGAAGATATATGAAGATGATGATTTAAATGTTAAGTTTGAAATATATATTTGTAGAAAAACTTTTGAAAAAATTATGTGATATAGAAAAAGTACAAAAATTTGAAATCTATTCAGAAAAAATATGTAAAATGGATCTTATCTTATATATCTCGTTGTTATGAGTATTTTAATATAAAAATCATCTCATTTCGATTTGAAATGAGAAAGTTATAGACTTTTAAAGTTTGAGTTTTTTAAAAATTAAAAAGAGAAAAAGTATGATATAAAGTTGAGATTGTAAAATTCAGATGATGTTTTACCATCTAAAAGCTAGCATCCCAATCAAACACTGATATATTTTTATTGAGAAGTCTTATTTAACTGTCTTTGATTGTCACCCAATCCAATACGACACCAATACGGAAAAGAAAAAATTACTAAAATAATAATTTTTTTTGGGATAAATAGTCATTTTTTTAATCTTTTAATTAATATGATATAAATTTCTCCTCTTAATTAATGTAACACAAATTTTAATTTTATATTCATTCTCCAAAGTCTCTCATCTTATTTTCTTCTTCTCCTTTTTCAACTCTACCAAACAAAGTCTGAGTCAATTATCAGTAGCTGAGTTATCATTATTCTCAAATGTATCAAAAAAAGAAACTGATAGAATTATTGTAAAAATATCTCTGATCATATCAAATCACAGAAAAATTTTATTCATTTAAATTTATATATATAAAGCTATGAACTTAAAATTTAAGCTATAAAACTATAATAATAATTATAAATATAAAATTAAAATTTTTTTAATTAAAAAAAACAAAACCGAATGTGCACACATAGGCTAAAAGTCTACTGAGATTGGAAATCAGAACCAAAGTGAAGAGTAGAAAAGTAATCAAAGATACAAAACAGGCCCTTCTGTCATTGTACCCCACACTCGCTAAAACCATTGTATTACTCTGCCACTTGAAGACTGATCAATTCATGTCATGCATCAATGCCCCTTCGTCCATGGTCCCTCATTTTTAAACATCGTCTTCTTTTGCTTTTTCTTTTTTAATTTCTTTTGAACAATAAATACTAATAAATATTCACTTAAAAAAATCCTAACAAATATATGCGGGAGTTGTGGTACAACACCGTCCACTCTTTTAATTCCACAAAGTTTGAGAAACTCATTATCACATTTCATTCTCTGTCATGAATCTTTACTCGCTCTAGCCTTTGCCTAATCCAAACATGTGATTCTGAGTATAAGAATAAAAATCACAAGTAACTTCTCCTCCTAGTTTTGCACTTCACTTTCCTGGTTTCCTAGATCTTGTTGGTTTGTCCTTTTGGTTCTCCTTTTAGTTTCTTCCTTTCTTTGTTGCCATGTTTTATTTATATTCTACTAGTTTAATACCCGTATATTACACAATAAAAATTAAAAAAAAAAAGTGTTAAAGACAAAATATGAAGATAAATAATATACATTAAAGGCAATCAATTAAGATAGATAATATAATTATAATAAGTTTGAGAATTTAGTTTGTTTTTTTATACATTCAAATTTATATTAAGATATCAGAGTTATATATTTATACACACATAAAGCTTCAGAATATGAAGTTTTTAAATTGGTGTTACTCATGTTTAATTTTCTTCATTTTTTCCTCTAATCTGTCATACTATATATATATATTAATATGTTGATTTTTGTAGCTGAAATAGAAATTAAAATTAATGTTGCAATTTTATATGTAGTTATGTGTAAAAGATAATATTACATAGTTTCCTTTCCTTTTTTTTTTTCGGATCACTTGGAGAAACAATTTGAACTTGTGATGGAGGAAGTCGATGCTAAGGACTAAAATAATAATACATATAATTATGTAATAATTAATTGTATATAAATATATATGTTAAGTGAGAAAATTTTAAAATTAAAGATAAAATACAAATAGTAACGTACCTTGATTCCACTTCTTTAATGATAAGTTCATTAAAAGTGAGCTATTTTTTTGCTCTCTTCTTGCTTCCTAGCTGCGGTGTTTCTAGGTCAAAGAAGATTAATGATGGTGAAATTTCTTCAGAATATTCAGTTGTTGGTGCAGGTAATAACATTGGTTGGACATTATCATCAAAGGTTTTTAAAATGACTGCATCAATGAAAGGACCTCTAAGATGAAATTGAATGAGAAATATTTTTGATATGCCTTTCAGTTGGTTGGGATAGGAGGGATAATATTTGAATCAGTATATCCTTCTTGAATTGTCAGTATATAGCAATGTTTATTTATTATGATTGTACAGTCTTTCCGAACATTACAATATTTATTCCTCCAGTGCCATCTTTGATTCATGCATTGATTTTGTACCTGTTGGAAAGATTTAAAATTTATTTTATTTTAAATTATTTTGATATATATATTTATTTATTTACGATAAAGGTAAGGAATGTTACCAGGAGATTGACATTGTAGTTAAATATCCATGAGTATCACATTACCATAAGGTCCCTGATTGTTTTATTTGTCTATAATATCTTGGACAGGCATTGTAGAACCAACCTTGGTAAGCATTGAGTTTAGTAATGCTTGCTTTAACAGTGAATTTTGTATCATGTTGGATAGATAAATAATGTTTACTAAATTATATTTTATAGTTTATATATGATAAGTAAATATTTACCTGATTTTGATATGGATCTAGAGCTTGAAGTCCTGCGATTGTAGTTCGATTCATAGTTTTTTATTGGTCCAATGACAATGGTTTTTTTGTTGATCTAGCAATAAAATCAATTACATGGATAGAATGGCTGAATCTATAAAAATTTAATATATATTAAGTAAAGTTAGTTTTTTTAAAAAAATAATAAATATAGATAATTGTGATAATTTATGAGTAAAGATTTGTGATACTTTTTATTTTTTATTTTTTTGGTTTCAGCAATATCCGGATCAAGATAGTATGAAATACCGGTAGTACTTCTAACATAAACTTCACCAGTATATGTATAATAGTAATAATTAATGAATAATCATATAAAAATTTATTTATTTTTGTTTAAGAGAGGAAAAAATTATTTTTAGTTGTTGTATATATACTTAACCATATATTGTTTAGCTGTCATTGTTGTATATGCTATTACAACTGGTTCATGCATTGTTTGAATTGCATTTTCGTCAAAATTTTCTCTAGTTTCTCCCTAAAGAGTGACATTAAGTGTTTCTTCTCTGTTGAATATAATAAATTTAAATAAACAATTTATTAATAACAAGTTGTGAAATTTTTAGAAATATGTTTTTAATAATATATTATTTATAGTTACCTGATATTTTGCATAACTAAACTTCGCCTTTTTACCAGTTTATCATTTATAGTGGATTCTTTTATACCCGTGACAGATATAAGATAACCAATCACATCTATTACAACATAAGAAATAAGAAGTTATTATTTATTAATTTTAATAGGGTTAATTTATTAATTGTAAACTAACAAATATGAATATCATACATAATTTACGTGACAAAAGATCGTTGATGTCGACTTTAGATATTAGTTGATCGAACTCCACAAAATTAAACTTGTGTTAGGGTATTTCTGGTATGTCTTTTTCAACATTTTTTGAAAATTGTGGATCTTGCGAATTGTAACATTGCTACGTGAGGAACACTTTTATATCTTTGTTTGTTGTTGGTGATGAAGAAGCTACTGATTTTATATATATTGCCTTCTTGTATTTTATTTGTTATGAATTCATCGTCTTTTATATGAATGAAACCGTGTATTGCTTCATCCTATATATAAAAAAAATACATGTTCATATATTATTATGCTTTCTTTTATACTAAATAATAACTTGAGATGCATTTTATTAGTAATATATTATTTATAAGAAATAAATTAAATTACATGTTTGTCAACTAATAAGCAGTTAAGGCTTATTAAACGACTAGTGTTATAATCAGTGTTCCTCCATAATCGACATACTCGAGCACAAATAGTCTGATTTGTTTCTCCTGGCTTCAGTACTCGTAATGGACCGAACATTTTCTATAGATAGTAGAAATATATGCGTAAATATATTTAATAGTTTATAACAAGTAGTAAAATTTTAAAGACTGCAAAGATTGTTTTATAGTAAAATAAATTAAAACATGATTATTATTATTATATTTTTTTTTTCAGAGAAGATTGGTATCTTTGATAAATGTTGTGCAATATTTCTTTGTAAACAATGTTTTGGATATTTGTTAATTGAATAATGTATTAAAATATGTAAACCTTTTGGTGAAGTTACTCTAGATAAAGCAGCATAAAATTGTCCAATGCTGAAAATTTCATCTTCTAAGTATGGTCCAACTTTATTTAAATTCAGAAGGATATAAAATATTAATTCATCGAGATTTCCAGATGATAAAACAATAGTATCACAACTATAATAAATTTTTGTTTCTGTAGGTACTAAAGATAATATATATTTATTTATTTCATTAGTTGTTTTATTTCTAGATATAATAATCGTACGTTGTTTTAAATAATTAATATTTTGAAAATTATTATAGAAATTATCGTATATTGTGGTAGAAATATATTCAATAGAATGTATATTATATTGTATTAAATATTTTTCAGGTATTTCAATCCAAGTAGCATCTTCGTTTTCTGGATCATTTATTCCATTCGTTGTTCCATTATCAACATTTAAAATCCATTATGAGAAGTTAATAATTTCTATTTGTTCTTCAATACAGTAATTATTTTTTTTTAATCGCATGTTTTCTGTTAAAGTCAGTATATAAAAAGATAAGAATTATTTATAGTCACATCAATAATATTTTATTTTGTACCATTTGGGATAATATATAATATTTGTGTGAAATCGCCACCTAATATAATTTTCATTCCTCCAAAAGGACGATTAAAATTATTTTTTAAGTCTTGCATTTTTTTATCTAAAGCTTCAAAATAATATTTGTTAGTCATAGGCGCTTTATCCAATAAAATCAATTTGGTTTTTTCTATTAATTTCGCTAATTGAGCAGATTTTTTGATTTAGCAGGTTGAGAATTTATCAATTGAAAGAGGTATATGAAATTATTGAATGTGCAGTTCGACCTTTTAGTAACAATAATGATGTAATTTCAGATGATGCTACAACTAATACAATTTCACTATCTGATCTAATTTTGCTGATAATAGCATTCCATGAGTATGTTTTTCCTCTACCGCCATAGCCATATATGAAAAACAAATTATATTTTTTGTTTTTAATCGCTTCTAAAATTTCGTTATAAATAAAATGTTGTTCTTGATTTAAATTTTGTACTAAATTAATATTTTCTTCTTTTAATTTATATATATATCATAATTGAGTTCTTCTTTTAAAAGATTATTACTTAAATCTTCAATTAATGATCCACTAGGAAGTGGAAGATTATAATGTGATAAAAAAGATGAATTTAAATTTAGTAATTTTTCTAATTCATATAATACAACATTATACAATTCATTTTTGGGAATTTCAAAATTTGGATTATTAAATAATAGTCTAACTTTGTATAAAATATCTTCACACATTAGTTTCCAATGTCTTTGAAAAAAAAATTTTGGATCATAAATATTACAAAATAATAATATAGTGGTGAAAAGTTGACGAGTTGAGCAGAT
Source organism: Ficus religiosa (assembly GCA_024759925.1). NCBI lineage: Eukaryota > Viridiplantae > Streptophyta > Magnoliopsida > Rosales > Moraceae > Ficus > Ficus religiosa. Next base: position 10,696 of record JAFMPE010184482.1, on the reverse strand, counting down.
GTTGATCAAAATGATGCTTCTTCCATTGATACATCACATTCTTTATTATCTCCTAATAAACCTAATGCATAGCAAGCTGTTTGATTAGTAGGATAAACAATATTATTCACTGCTCGAAGTGATTTATAACTTGTTGCACCTTTTTGATGATTTAATAATAATTTTAAGTAATATAATTCACTAGAACTTAGATAAATATAAAATGTTTTTCCTATAGTATGATCATTTTGTTGATAAGTCCAAATTTTATTTTTATTATTCCAGACCCATTTTATTGGAAATTCTATATAAGTAAGTTGTTGAGCATCTTTATTAATTTTATTAATTTCTATCCACTCTGTTAATGTTGTTTTTTGAATTTGTAGTTAACGTATTATATTTTGAAGTTATTGATTTTTATTAAATATTATACTTTGCATATTTGGTAAATGAATAGAAAGTCATTGAATAGCTGGATTTCTATGGTGGATTGAATATATTCTCCAAATTGTTTCATAAGGTGTGATATATCAATAGTTAAGATAAGCTTTTATTTCATCGACTTCTTTGTAATTAGTTTTTTCGTTATTTTCAGTAATAACATTATTTTCAATAACAACTTGTATTCTATCTAGACCTTTTGTTAAATATTTGAATAGATATTTAATAAACATAGATTGAGAACATATTTCAACATTAATATGAGCACTATATTTTACGCATAAAGTTCGATTATATAGAACAACAAATCTATGATCAAGTTTGATCTATTCTTTCATAACATTAAATTATGTATCTCTACGACGGTAAAGAATAAAATCATTTTCTTCTATAGTTGTTCATTTTTTATTTGTTTTGAAATATTTTTGAAACATTTAGAATTTTTCATACATGGTGCATTTGTTTTTGCATATCCAAATGGTCTTATATCATATATTCAGTTATAATTTTATAACATAAAGGATCTTTTATTGGATCTTGAATTTCAGCATAAATAAATTTGTCTATATATGTAGGATCATGTTATTTATGTTCAGGATGTAATCAAAATAACACATGATAATGAGATAAACCACGTTTTTGAAATTCCACCACATATAGATCTTAAAAAAAAAAAAAAGAAAAAAACAAAGAAATAAAAACATAAACATTACAATAATGTTAGTTTTTTTAATTTATTGTAATAAAATATTATAATAATAATTGGTAGTTTATTTTTTTATTATATAAAACAAATGGACTCACCAGCTATTATAGCTCCAAAAATATCACCTGACTTTATTGTATTTAACAAATGGTCTAATTTTATTTTAAATATTCTACTTATAATATCTATTCTGTCTTTAGATTTTTGTTCTGGAATTATAGTTAGACCTCTTTTAATTTTTGGTCATTTAGGAAATATAGAAATGAAAATTCATAATTAAAAGTTTAAAACTTGAATATGTTTAGTCTTTCGAGAAATACAAATTAATTGGTTTTTTTATTTTATTTACCTGAAGGTTTCTCTAAAAATGTATTTGCAAAAATAGAAATAAAAATAAAAATATTTCAGTCACGAAATTTTGAACAATTTTTATTTTGTTAAGTTTCAATCAAGTCATTCATAAAATTGTGGTTATCTTTAAATTTTTTTATTTTTTCATGGCTAAGTGAATCTTTACAGCTCGTTTAGCTGCATTTGAAAGCCTTCAACAGGTCATCTTTTCACAAAATTTGACTTTCCTCCAAACCTTCACAAGAGATAATTGGTACAAATTTCTCTCTCACTAAGTTATAAAGACATCGGTAATTTCAAATTTTAAACAACAATAATTTTCTATAATTTTTGAATAGCCCTGGTTAAGAAAAATAGTAACATACAATTAATGAAAGTTTTTATAAATAAAGAAATGAAACAGAGAAGCAAAGAAAGATGTGGACTTCATTGTATGTGACTAAAGAAAGTCCAAGAAAAAGTATACGTACCAAGTTATATATGCAACACATCGTATCAACGGAAAAAAAAAAGAAAAAAGAAAAAAAAGCACATTGGCACAAAATTTATTTGATACTTTTTCAGAATTTTAAGTATTTCCAAATGAAGTAGCATTATATCCAGTTCTTTAATTATTATTTTTTTAAGCGCATGATGTTAATTAAAAGAAACAAAAGTACTAGCAGTTAAGAACAGAAATTCTCTTATTGTCTCTTAATTCATTTTTTGCAGGTTGCTACAGGGATTAGTTTCAGAAATTTACAACAGTACTTGAAAATATACTTGAAAAATGTACTTGAAAATTTACAAAAGCAGATTGTGAAGGAGAAGATTGGAGAAGATCATGGGAGGTTGAAGAACATCATCTCAATCCCTAAACTAGCATCTCTTCAGCTTGAACATCTTCCAAAGCTCAAAAAGTTTATGTGTAGGAGATTCCATTAAATGCCCTTCCTTATTGAAACTCGAAATAAGGGTTGTTCCGAATTGAAGACATTTATTCCTAGTTCTTGATCAACAGTACTAATGCTGTACTAGAGGATAAAATCCGTACGAAATACTTAAAAAATTTTAAAATTTAGAAAAAGGTCCTTGGTGTTTCTCAACTATGAACATTACATGTAAAGAGCTAGAATTTTCATGTACTGGTAGACCTGCACGTTTGAAGCCGAATGCTTTTGACCCAATAAAATTAAATAAAAGGAAAGTTAAAAAAATGCTGTTCTTGGTGCCAGCTTAATCATGTAAAGATGCATGTTCAATAATTTTATGATACAATGTATCTACAAAAAATTCCATTGAAGCATGTCAACAGTTAATTTATTAACAGTCACGTATCCCTCATGAGTATTGCACCATTCAATCTAACTTTTTTCAATTTATTTCCATTTTGTGTATAGTGTTATTTATTAAAACTGTTATTTATTTATTCCATACATAAACAATTTTATATAATTCACATATTTAATTTTCATCAATCAATAAAAAAATTAAATTACTATGCAGTATTTATTGTATTAAGTAAAAGAAATAATTCCCGCACAATTGATATCTATTCCGACACATAAAATATCGACAACACATAAATATTGATGTTATATAGAAACTGTCATTCTGATGTCTTAGACATCTAACAAGTGATTTTCAACAATTAAAAACTATAATGTCGATGATCAATTTTACAGTAATATATCTTCAAAATGTTAGGACTAAATATAGTAAGTCACGAATATTCTTATGTTCTAACTAGAAATACGTAAAGATAGTATGGGGACCAAGTAAACCTATGTACTCGAAACTCAAACAACCAGTTATTAATTAATTAAATTCTTTAATTAAGTAACAATTGTTGTTAACTTAAAATGATAATGGATGAAAACTGTGCATCAATTGATCGAAGTTATTTGGTAGTGATTTTTAAAAAGTGATTATTGTACCCCTCAACTAAATAAAAGTGTTCAAAATAGTCATTTCATTTAAATTTACCAATAAACTAACGGAGTAACTACATGATATATTTAAAATAGATTAATAAAGGATGATTTAGTCAAATAGTTTCGAGTAAATTCAAAATTTATCTTATAAATCCTAACTAAAGCTATAAATCTATATGTATAAACAACCATATTAACTATTGCTAATACTTTTCAAGTTTTTAAGTAATATTTAATTTGAAAATTTCTTGTTAAATATAATTTTCACAAATTATATACATATAAATATATATATTGTTAAGTTGTATCTATATAGATTTATAAAACCAATCAGAAGATGTTGACGTTTTTTTTAATATATATATATATGTTTATATGTGTTTTTTTTTTTTTTTTTGTCTGCTAAAAAGAATACAGGAGATTTAATCTTAAAACCTATAGGACATTTTCTTAACCTAGTCTAGAACATTTAATTAAAATATCATATTTTAAAGCCTTTATTTTTCATTTTATTATATTTTGCTAAAGAGAACTTATTTCCTTATTTTGATTTTTTTTCCTTTTTCATAGTTTTAATAAGAGTTTATAAGATAAATTTAAAACCTACTCATATCAATTTTACCAAATCATCTTTTATTCATCCATTTTGAATATGTTATGTCAGCCTTTTTTTTTTTTTTTTTTTTTCTTTCAGCTATGTCAGTTATTTCTTTAATTTATATATAGGTAGATTTATATGAAATGAGTGTTTTTAAACACTTTTATTTAATTGAGGGGGAGCAATGTTTTACCACTTAAAAAAAAATCGGGGGCAAGTTGACATCAAAGTAATAGTTTAGTGGGTATTTTAGAAATCAAAATTATTTACATGTCAACAAATCTATTACATGCCAAAAAATCCATTAAGCATATAAAGAAGACTAGATGGAGGGGTTATTTTGAACGGTTTTCTATACATGAAGGAGGGGTAGCGGTTTGAACGGTTTTGAAAATTTAAGAGACAAAATGAACGACGATTGCCCCAATCTGACTTCCATGCCTCTGTTCCCGTGCCTAGAAGAACTATTAGTACTTAATAATACTACGTGGAAGCCATTCCAAAAAACTACAGAAGAACGTCAAGATCCAAACATGTCTGATCTAGGAATGCTTCAACATATGTTGCTCCCTCGGGCCCGATCTCTCTAAATTGAGGACTTTATGTGTTCTTTTCGGTGAAGATTCTTTTATTTTACTTATTTTACTGCTTCATCCTACAATCTCAATCAATTCTTGCATTTGATGTCTGACATATTATAGGATGTATTGGTGAACTTTTTTTTTTTTTTTAATATTTCATAATATATGTTTGGAGACTTGTTTATTATATTCTTGATTCTAATAATAACCCATTATTGCTTCTTTTTTTTTTTTTTTTTAATACTCAAATCAGGATTTTGATGATCTACTGCAATTTGTATTCTGCTTATAATAAGGATAGTAACTTGACAACATTAACTTCTTGGCAATACTACTTGGTGGTCCTCCATGCGAGGCTTTGTTTTCATCTCGGCTTTCAAAGAATAAGGAGGGTCCTTTGGAAGTATGTCAGACGTCGGATTCTCTCCAAGATCACGCACTCTTTTCTCCTTGTTTAGATTCTTTTCCCACTGGGTTTTTTTCTAACAAGGTTTTTGAACAAGGCATTCTCTTTATTTCTTTACAAGATGATTAGATCCTTTCCAGCTTAATTCAAAACAGTTGTTTCTAGATTTCATTTCAGTGATTGTTTTTGTTTTAATAATTTACAACTCATGTTAGATTATCGTTGTCATTTATATGTAAATTTAGCCCAACTTTTGACTATTTGTGTATTTCTTTTTGTAAGACCCGCTCATGAACCAATAAAACAAATTATATGGCTACAGAATCACTCAGCAAACCACCATTAGCATGTTTCCACTATAACTTAGACATTGTGTGGATAAACTAAAATAATGATTAATAAAAGGATAAATTGCTTCACTGGTCTTGAACTTTATTCCAAGTTGTTTTTTGTCTCCAAACTTTTTTTTTTTTAATTAAGAGCTCCTCAACTCCTAATTAATAGGGTGTACTTTGGTCTCTTTCCAAAAAGGCTTTAAACTTTAGACATAAAATGGCAGTAAGTTTAAAAACCTTAAGTGAATTTAGTAAATTATCTATAAACTTATTGAAATTAAAACATTAAGGAAAAAAACACATCCTTAGACGGGGGGGGGGGGGGGGGGGGGGGGGAGGAGAACAGAGAGAAAAACACTCATCTCTTCTCTCTATTTATATATACATATAAAGAGAGAGACTCGTACCAAATTTATTAAATATTACTTCATAGTTGTACAGTTAATTTTTCTAGAGGGAAAAAAAAAAAAAGAAGAAAAAAAAATTCGTACTGTGTAGGTCCATCTTTTTAATTGGTTGCTTGGGGCCACTCCTTTAGTTTGATTTAACTTCAATTACCATCTAAATTGCAATTTAAGGTGAATAAACGTTGCTTTATTCCTATTTTAAGTAGAACAAGATGATGCAAACATTCACTCAAAAATATTCACTCGTTTTCAATTAAATGCATAATTTCAACATCCACTCATTTTCAATCAAAGTATTTCTACGACGTTAATTAGAATGTATGCTCCAAATTCTCCCAAAGTAAAAGTAATTCTAACAAACGTTACAGGTCATAGAGTTTGCAATTTGCAAATGTTCTAACTTTGTGTTGTCCATCACTCCCTTTGATTTAAGATGTCACTAATATATAATACTCATGGTGATTTGACATTCATTCATTTCTTTTGACAATGAATCAATATCAAGAGAAATTGCAAAAACATTCCCTTTCCACATTCTTTATATTGTCTATTACTAAATTTTCATTATCAATTTTATAAATAAATATTTAATTAAGTAGGCAAGAAAATGACTGCTCATATTTTCTTTTTCTTTTTATGCAAAGTAAACGTGTTTAGAGGAATGTTTTGTATGAGAATGATTTTGTACTTTTCTAATCATTAATATATATATATATTTTATAATTTGCCCACTTGGGCTATAAAGCTAAGGCTATAAAACAAAATTTATAGATTTGTTCTCTCTCTCATCGTAAAATTTGCCCACTCGAGCTATAACGTATTTTTGAAAAAGAAAAGGAAAAAGAAAAAAAAATGTCACATATCAAGTGAAAAATGCATGATAAAAGAAGAGCATTTTTACTATTTTAATATAATAAAGATAAAAATAAAGATAAAGATAAAAATATTGTACTATATAATATAACAATAACTACGAGAGTTTGTTTACCATTTACTCTCTCACAATTTAGTATTCAAATTTTAAGTTAAGTTATTTTGCGTTGTAGTGATTTTTTTTAAGAGTCATTATTTATTTTAAGATAAGGAAATATGCCCCAATGTTTTTAAAATTTGATACACCGACTAATATTATTAAAAAAAAAAAAAAAAAAACCTTTCTTCTTCTTCTTCTTTTTTTTTTTAATTTCAAATCTAATATCTCGTTTAGTTCAAAATAATTGTTATAAACTTAAAGTACTAAAAAGGTTATAGTAAAGCATCTGCACATACAAAACACATATTTTCAACTAGTTATAAAATGGTGAGTTTCAATCTTCTGCATCATTCAAAATTTCCACCGACTTGTTTTGTCGGCTTTTGTTTTTTCTTTTTATTGTCTATACTTTTTCAATCTTTGTTGCTTTTGGCTTTTTTTTTTTTTTTTTTTAAGCCGATTTGTTTTGTCGGCTTCTTTTTTTTTTTTTTCCTTCTTTTTAACATTTTTCAAACTTTGTTGCTTTTGGCTTCTTTCTTTTTTTTTTTTTTTTGGTTAAATTACCTTTTGCATTTTTTGATAAGTAAAAAAGGTTCTCACAGTGACCTCTTTATCATTTCAATTTTAGTTTCCCAGATATGATCCATTTTTTTAAGTATGATAAGGAAGAGATTTATTTTTAACCCAGTCTCTTTTAATCGCCAAACAAGACCACCACTTAAAACATTACTAACTCAATGCTACTGCCGTCAAAGCTAGAATGAGGGTCTTATGTGAGTTCCATGAGATTCGAACCTTGGTGAACAAAAAAAGAGGCTAAGGAAGGCATCATCTCCAATTATTTTTTGCATTTTTCCACTATGAAAATTACATTTTTCTTAAATATGTACACTTGAAATTCTAAGAAATAATTACACAAAAGGTTCAATTTTAAGTCCCGTTTTGAAATATGTCCATTTTCTAACAATATTATGAATATGTCTATTTTTTAAGAAATAAATATCTGTAATACCTATTTTGTCATTTTACTATAATTGACATCATTTTATTTTTATACATATTCTTTTATTTTCCTTTTTTTTTTGTTTTTTGATTTTAATGACATGAATTTTGTGTTGATAAATGTGAACTACCTTTAATAAACCAAAATTAGTTATAAACATCAAAGTAATTATAATAAATATAAAGTATTAATTATAAAGATGATGGTTCGTACTAGATAATAAACACAACACAAAATATTAACGATAAAGGGTTGTAATTTATCTCTTAACCAAATAAATTGAAGAATAACACAATAAATGGAATCAAATTCTTTATGAAAAAAATACTATTATTAATATAAATTAGTAGAAATGAAATCGAATATATCTTTATGATAAAGATATATTCATTATTCGAAATATTTTTTTTTAGATTTTTGTTTCTTTATTTAGCTTTTTCTCATTAATGTAAAATCTGATTTTGAGAAAAATTTTCTCTTATTTAGTTCATTATGAATATTTACACCTTCTTTACAATAAATCAAAAAATTGTTAAAATTTTCTTTTCTATCAATTCTTTTTACAATTTCATTAAATCAACTTTAACTGTGACGCCCTGACTTCCCAAGCCAGGTCGACACCATACATACTTGTACTTAACTTACTTGAAAATTTGAGACTAAATTTTTTTTTTAACATACATATATACGTAGTCTGTCTCGTCTAGAAAACTTGTCATGCGTACATACTGAAATGAAAAGACATTCTCAAGTCTTTAACTCCATACATACTTTATGCCATAATTTCTTTTTGAAATATTTACATATCAGCTCAAAAGAAAGCTTTCGGAAATTTTGCATAGTGGTATCTCACACCGCCCTTCACCCGCCGCATCGTTCACATGACCTACTAATTAAGCTGCAGGCTTTTTACCTACAGTATGAAATATACAAATGAGCTTTCGCCCAGTAAGTACAAACATATCTCACAAAACGTAACAAATGTTGTGCAACTTATGCATGAACCAATTATGTTCATTTATGAATCTTTTATGATTAATTATTGACTTGAACTTATTATCTTACTTTAACATGTGGGCCTATAGTGTACGTACCGCGCAACCTCCAGACATAGTTAGGGTTTGCAAGGTCCTAAACAGTTATGGGAATCATAAACTTGACCCTTCATGATCACGGAAGGTAATTATCATAACTTGAACTTGAACATGTATCCTTCACGATCACGAGAGATTGGTACGGCACATTACTTGTCTTGGTTTAGTCTTAATCTTGTATATTCCAAGATTAAGAATATTTAGTTGTGATCTTATTAATCATGATGCACATGTGTCATATACATGGCATAACTATAAATCATGGTATAACTTGGCATATCATGGCTTATCATGGCATGACTTAACATAACTTCTCATGGCATAACATATCAAAGCATGACTTAGCACATCATAGCATGGCATCACATATCATAGCATGACTTAGCATAACATAGCATGTATACTTGAAAATAGTATTTACTATTTTCCATACTGTAGGTGAGGTCTGTACTTGCTTGTTATGCTATTTCCTGGGTTTCGTTGTTCCAACTCAGATTGCAACTACAGATTACTTCCTGCTATTAAAAAGAACATAGGATAAGGATCCTATAAAATATTGGTGACCTATCCAACATTCCTAAGAAAACCTAGTTAAATGTCCACCATACATGTCCTGACAACTTACTTGGTTACTAAATGTAACCCTAGGGTTCATGATCAACCATTCTTAGATCATTACTTGTTAGGTTACTTGAAGTAACCTTAGGTATTAAACCCAAGCAGACATGAATAGTGTTAGGTTACTATTCCTATCATCGGGCCTAAGCCTAGTAAATGGGGTATCCTACCCAGTTACTATGGGTCATTATCTTATTACCAAATTTTAAGATGACTTCGGGTCCAAAACTTGTTTTTCTCTTTGCTTTGGAAAAACTAGGTTTTCTTTGTTCATTTATTTATAAAAACCCTTGTTCAACTTTGAAAAATTGTAATTCTTTGAGTAAGGTTTGTAAAAATTACTAAGTGTTGGAAACTGTCTTTGGAACAGTTTCCCACTGCTAATTATCTGTGTATATGCAGGAATGTCTTTTTCCTGTATTGTTTTAGAAAATCATATGCAGGAATTTCTTGTTTCCTACACAGTTTTTGGAAATCAGGTTTCAACTTTAAAATCTGTTTAGAATTTAAAAAATCTTTCTTCATGAAAGTTTTAGATCTTGAGAAATACTACAACTTTTGTTCTTTACTAAAAACTCGGTTCTGCCTTTAATTAATCCGTTTTCCTTGTTGAAGTCCCCAGGCCGTGAGCACAGGTCTGACCTGCCCAGGAATTCTCAGTCTCGGATTTTAATAAAAACAGAGGCCTTTGGAGCCTTATTTTTGAAAACTGTTTGCACTGTTCCTTAGGAAAAACCCTTCTCTACAACTTTCATATTTTACGTTTTGCCTAATTCGGCCTCTAAAGGCCCTAAAATTGCCTTTCCAGAAAACTGGCCAGTTTTGTAACACCCGAATTTCTTCGGCTCATAATTTATAGAAATTCTTGTAAATGTTTACCGTAATCGGTATTTCATGAGAAAGTTCATTTTAGAACTTAATTTTGTGAAACGAGTTCTTAAAATTTATTAAGACTCAAAAATAATTGCATGAACTCGCAAAAGACCGTTTCGAGTGAAAGAGGTCGTGTTTGCACATTTCAAGACAAGTCGATGTTGACCAATAAGTCAGTAGACCAAAATGGTCGAAAACGTCAAACATGAATTTTATGATCGCAGTACAAGTAAAATTACTGCTAAAAACTCAATTCTTGATCGAGATGAGTTTAAAAAGAATTAAAATCACCCTAGAAAAATCAAGCATACTAAGTTAGAGTTCAGGGCAAAAGGATTCGGAAAATAAGAGAAAAATTTTTCCAGTCAAGTTTTTCACAGATCAAATTTTTTAGCGCAATGTAATTTTCGATATTGGG
>JAFMPE010184481.1:577-18333 GCA_024759925.1 Ficus religiosa | reverse complement strand
AAGAATTTAGGTAAGTACATCATCACCTGCAATATGATTAGGAATGATAAAAGTATTTTATGCTCTTAATGTTTATGAATAAGCATTTTCTTTAAATGAATTCTTTTTACAAAGATCTTGAAAGGTGTTTTATGAAATAATATTTTCATTAGTTGTATTAATACGCTTATGATGTTTTACGTTAAAGTACATATATGTAAAACATAACTTAGGCGTTGCACACCCCAATGTTAAAGGATATCCAGCAAGGTGGACCTGTCATGTTTGGTTTGGGACTAGCTACCCCTCTCCACTCGTGACGGTGTACCAACGATGTTAATGGCAACGCCAGTGCCCAAAAAGAGAAATTTTTTAATGTGAAAAGGAAAATATATGTTGTTGTGATATGTATAAGTTTATGTTGAAGGATTTTCAGAACTTTCAGTGAGAATTTATATGTACTTACTAATCTTTGAGCTCACTTAAGTTATATCATGTAGAAGATAAAGGTAACATCAAGCTTTCTTAGGGTGGAGGACGAAGCAGGTGTGTCTGCGAGAAACAGTGAATTGGAAACGGAGTTATGCCAAAAAGATTATATTTAGAGTTTATTTAATTCTGCACTATGAACTCTTAAATTGAGATGTTTCAACGTTGTTTTTTTTTTTTTTTTCGTTAGACTGATTATGATTTAATTATCACTAGATTATCTTATGTAATAAGTTGACTATTTGCATGTTTGGCATCCATAAAGATTTAAAAAAAAATAGACAAAAATTCATGGGATGGTACTAGTAATTGCATGTTAACGATTAATGTAACGCATCTTGTGATGTCCATAAGGGGGCGTTACACGAATGATCAGCCATATATATTTCAACTGCTTGAGCTAAAGTCACCTTTCTATGTGATCTGTGCAAATGACTCTTGCTAGGGTTAGATTAAAGAAAATTTTAATTTGAAACTCTAGAGAAGGATAGAGAAGATAAAATTTGGAAGTTTGGAGGGGAAACAAGAGCGTGTTCAAAATTCTAGATAATCCTCAAACTTTTCAAAAGTTCGATAAAAAATATGAGCCAGAAAAAATCTGTCTGTTTTTCTCTTTTTTTTTTTTTTTTTCATTTTCATTTTCCAAATAAACAGCTCCATTTTTCACAAAATTGTTGTGGAGAATGGACTTTCGACGATGGCTTTCAAAACTGTTATGGAAAGTTGACAAGTGACGAAAATCTTCGGAAAAAAATCTACGTGCTACTTTTTTTTTTTCTACAATATTCCACGGCAGTTTTTTAAAAATTTATCATGCATTAACCGTCGTTTATTTTATCTTTTGTTGTAGTGCTTATTTCTTTTTTCCCCACATACATGCTTAGTGCAAGACAGGATCATAGATGGAGAATATCTACGGGGATACTTACTCATACCTTATCTATAAGAGCTTTTTAAAAAAAAAAAAAAATTCTACATTAGCAAAACTCAAAGCAAATTCTATTAAATTTATCGTACAATTTAGTAATATAGTCACCGATGTACTTGAAAATAAAATTAAAAAATCAAATTCAAATCCAAACTACAATAATCCAAAAACTAAAACAAAACAAATCGAAACACTAAAAGACGAAAATTATAATTCTCCTTTTTTGGTTATTCCCTCTATGTCAACTTCATTACTTGATCATTCTGAAGCATGGTAGTTGACAAAAAATGGATCCTATGATAAAAAAAAAATGACGAAAAAATAATTTCAAATTGAATTTGGTTTAAAAACAATTAACTTATAATAAGCGTAGACAAATACTCCATGACTTCATTTTTGTCCATAACTTTAGTTTCCTCAGTCCTAGTATAAAGTGGTAATGTTGTTGAACCTGTTTAAAACCAAGAAAAAGTTGACATAAAAGATAGTACATAAATTAAGTCTAAAATTATAAAAGATTCTATGTTGATAAAAATTTTGTTCATATCTTCCATGGTTTAACCATGGCTAATCTTTAGGTTTTTTCTGTTTTTCTTTTTGTTTTCATTTTAAAGCTTACGCTGTTGTAGGATGAAGTATTTTGCGATGTGGAGACATGTAACGGGTGAAATTCATAGTCCTTTTATACTTAGGTCAATGACTGAATATTGAAAATATTGCTCGATTTGGTCGACTACTCAAAAGTTGATTGTAACACCAAAACAAAGTTGAAATGAAAGAAAGGTGCATAGATTTTGCCTTTAATATATGGCTTCGTCATATCTATAAAGTCCTAGGGGTTTTCATTAAAATGATGGAAAGTGTTACAATTATAATAGATAAGAATGAAGGGATGGGAGAAAAGTGTATTAAATTACAAACGGAGAATGTGCAAAATAGGTGCATAATTGCTAAAAAAATTATCTCCTACGATGATTTAGTCGTTTTTGGACAAACATAATCTCTCATCTTTTGGAACGAAAAAGTCTTCGGATTTTCCATAAGAAAGCGTGATTATTTTGGTTAAGGAGTCAATATTATCTCCCGGGGAGTCAATCTTATTATTTGATCATCCTGCAATCGTATGCGTATTATGAAAGATGAGGATGGGGTACAAAATCGGACCTTAAAAAGAAGTACGTCTACTACCTGAGCTAAGGGTGTGTTTGGTTGGAGGGATTGGGGGAAGGAAGGAAAGAGTATGAAGGAAAGGGAGGGAGGTAAGATACCAATCCATTGTTTGGTAGGGAGGATTGTGCAAGAAAGGGAATGGGCTAGTGGTTAACAATCCGTGGGCACCACCAATTTCGATCTCTCCACTCGTTTTTTTGCCAAATTTCACTTTTCCCATTGAATTTTAGGTCTTCTGACAAAATATCCCCCGAACTTTAATTTATAACATTTTTTCCCCTCGAACTTTGAAAATTTTTGCGAATTTTCCCTTCAATTAACTTAGTGATAGAAAAAAACGCACATGTCATTTGTTGGCAATATGAGTTGGGGCATTAAATGTGAAATCATGAACTGCTACTTGTTGGCAGCACACGTGATACTTGTTACCCTTATTAAATATAAAACTACGAAATTACCTATAAAAACGAGGATGAAGAAAAATGGTAACTAGCCCTAAATATTAACCCTTTTAACCTAATTATAAGGGTCACTAGCTAATTTCACATTTAATACCTTAACTCATGCTTCCAATGAGTGTCACACATATTTTTTTCGTCAAAAAGTTAATTAAGGGAGGAAATTCACAAACGTTTCAAAGTTCAGGGTGGCAGGATTGGGGGTTGGGGGGGGGGGGGGAGAGGATGTTACAAATTGAAATTCCGATAGCCTTTTTTTTTTTTTACAAGGCCTAAAGTTTTGGAGGAAAAAAGTGAATTTATCCCTTTTTTTAATTTTTTTTTTTATTTTTTAAGAGTGATCCCTCCATTCTTGGATGTAAAGGAAGATAAGGATGCTATCTTGTTGAGTTGTTTATGATTTTACACTTTTATTTTCTTTTGATAATTCTTACTCAATTTTGTTTTTGCTTTTGCTTTTGCTTTTGTTTTTGTTTTTGTTTTTTTTTTGTATTTTCTTTTTTAATGTAATATGTTTCCTTTTCTATTTATGTTTTCTTTAAATATATTTATTTGTGTCTCCTAAGTTCTTTTTAAAAAATAAAATTTAATTTTTTTAGTATTAAATGTAATGCCCTTTAAATTTAATTATATAAATATGTAATTTACAGATTTAATATAATTGATAAGAAAATATACATATATGTATGTATACATATATTTTTGCTAAAAGAAAAAAATATGCAATACCTAAGATAACATTTTCATCACATATTATTAACCCACAATAGTTATTAATGTGAGTTAATTAAGTTCAATTTGGTAATTTTATAAATAAAAGTGAATCATTTCCTCTTCTTTTCAACCTTGTATCAAACAAAGAAAAGGAGCTATCACTATCATTCCTTCATGTCATATCAAATAAATTAAGTAAACTTACAATACTTCTCAATCTTTACACTTTCCCTTTCTCCTGCCTATCAATCCTCCCTTTCTTCCATCTCTCCTACTAAAGATACCCTAATGCTATGTTTGGTTAGAGGGATGGAAAATAGAGCAGAAGCAAGAGTAAAATTTCTAGATAATTGAAAGGAATGATGTTTTCTATTATGTTATTTGGTAGAAAAGAAAGAAAATGTCTAAACAAATATATTTTTTACATATAACTTCTTGTTAGGAGATAATGATAGATAATGTCAAAATGGGTTTTTACCCATATTTGCTCTGTCAAAAATTTTTCATTCACTTTTTTTCCCAAAATTGGAAGGATTAAAAAGTGGTGGGCCCATGAATTTTCAATTTTCATTCATTCATAATTTCCTCTTTACCATACAATCAAAATTCCATTTTCTCTCCAAAATCCCTCGTATAATTTCCTTTCTCTCCATTTTTCCACTCTACTAGACAAAGGCTAAAAGCAAGCAAAGAAGCAACAATAAAAATATGATAGCCAAGAATATACATGGTTGGATCGAGGACCGGTCCCTTGACCCCTCCTTACCCCCAAAAGGGATCACCAGTTCCCAATCTCATATAATATTTCCTATACCCGCTCCTGGATGAGTAACCACAGAGATGCTTATCTGTGGATAAGAATGCTATCTCAAAAATGCAGTCTAGTAAAGAAAAAAATCTAAAGGTGAAATCAAAAAGAGTTCTTTGTAATTTTACTAGATAGCTTTTGGGTTCTATATGACATGAGAAGACGAAATTGTTACAATGCTTAATTTTTGGGCTGGTCTTTAAATTATTACGTTTGTCATGTATTTGTCTCCATTCTTTCATCCTTTTTTTTTTTTTTTTTTATTTGGCTGAAATGATCTTTAGCTCTTAAAATTAAAACAAAAAGGTAGTTTTCAATGGAATCTGTTAACAATATTAACATATTGACTTACTCGATTGGTCCTTAAATTATTATATTTGTGAAATTTTGGTCTCATTCTTTTTTGTTAGCTGAAACCTCAATTTTATTAAATTTACTAAAGTAATTTTAAGAAAATAAATAAAACGAAAGTACCTTAAAAAAGAAAAAGAAATCATAATTTTTTTTATGTCTGTTTTGGCAAAATTGTAATAAAAGGTGTTTAGTGAGACTAGCTTAAAATTTAAGGGATAAAGTAAGAATTTTGATAGTTTAAGAAACAATGTGAGAATGACCCTAAATTCAGGGGACGTAGTTAAGAATAATCTTGAAGTTTAGGTTCAAATTTGAGTCGTAATTGAATTATTGGTTTATTTGGATCACACGTTCACTTGATATTGTATTCTAATATACGTTTGGATGTCCTATTTAACTATTGTATTTAAATGAAATGTGTGTTTAAGTCGTTTACATTTGAATAATTATTTTAATATATATTGGTGAGAAAGAGTATGCGATATGATTGATAAATGTAAATACAAAAAAAAAAAGTGATAAATAATAAAATGAGTGGATCTGTTGCTTAAATATAATTGTATTGAAGTAATACATATGAAGAATTAAATGCATATGTCATTGTATTGGAATATAACATAAAGTGAGTTTGTAGTTCAAACTCACCACTAGATTCAAGCTTTTAAATAATTTTGTTTTGAAATAAACTAAAAATGACCAATAATGCATTTCTTAGTTTATGACGTGTAAAACACTGTCAGAATTTTAAGGCATGTGAGCAACAGAGACTGAGTTTGTTAAAAATTATGGGCCATTTAGGATGCCATCTCTAGATAACAAAGTACCATTTAAATTTTAAAATCCAAATTTTACATCAAATTTTCTCTCTCTCCCATTAAAAAAAAAAAACTCAAATTTTAAAAGTCTATAACTTTCTTATTTCAAAATGAGATGTTTTTTTTTATGTCAAAATATTTGTAATGACGAGATGAATAAGATAATATCCATTTTGTTTTTTTTTTTTTTGGAACTCATTTTAAAATTTTGAACTATTTTCTATATTAGATAATGATACGAACCATGCCAATAACGTGACGAAACCCGATATCAAATCTGGAAACAACAACCTAAGATCTTTCAAATTTGATGAAAACCGCGATCTGTTGCTTAGCAAAGCAAGAATCTTGATTTGGTGAAGACGTCACAAATGGTTATGGAAAATCCATTTGATAAGTCAGTTTGAATGCTACAAGGAATCCTTGATAAGTTCGAATAAGTTTCTTCAAGAACTCAAGAAAAATAACTCATAATATGAATAAACATCAAAAACTGCTTTCATAGTCTAAAAATCAGCCTTATATAGCCGAATTTCAATTTGTAAAATTCTTAGTCTACCCCTAAGGATAAATGTGCCTAAATGAATCTAGGAATCAGATTTATTTAAACAAAAATACTTAAATTCGGATTTAAATTCAAATATTAAACTAAAACTTAAAACTAAAATAAGATTACAAATAAATCAAATCTTGATCAAATCTTTTTTTGAATTTTGAACTTCTTGAACACTTGAAAATGTAATCTTAACTTGATTCTTTATTGGAAAATAACGTCCACTTCAGCTTTGGAAAATAAAAAATGTCCACATCAGCCTTGGCTATCTTCTAGATCAATTTTGATGAGTAAAATCAATTTTTGTTCACATAAGTAGTGAACACACTCTCTTCTTGTTATAGAACTCTTCGGACTAAGTTATTCAACTTTTATTTGAATCTTTTAGCTCGAGCTCTCGTCACCGGACCAATTGAAATTTGAATTGGTTTATGAGTATTCCTTATAACCTTGATGTCCTCATCAGATAAATTTTTTAAAAGTTTTTCTTTCAAACACACATTTTCAACTCAATCTTTAAAACACCATATCTAGATGTCCTCCAAATGGGCCCTATAAATTTAGGAGGCTGATTGTCATTTAAAAAAAAAAAAAAAAAAATACTAGAGACTCATTTGACAAAAGATTGTCAAGAAAAAAAAACTTGAGACTCATTTGTCAAATTTGAAAAGGTCAGGGGTATATGTGCAAAAAAGTCACCCAAAGCGGGTGACAAGGGCACAGCTTGCGAGTCGAACCGCCTCTCTCTCCCCTCTCTCTCTCTCTCTCTGTGTGTCTCTGTACGTCGCAGAGGCGTTTCCATATTTTCTCTCGTCGTTTCTCACTCAAGAAATCTAGAGAGAGACAGAGAGAGATACAGAGCGTTTTCTCTGGTGTTGCTCTGAAGTCTCCCAAAATCCTCACTTTGCGTTTTCCTTTTCCCCCAATTTCCTCCCTCGCGCAATGGGCAAAGCCGTCGTCTCAGACGAAGAAGGTCAGTCACTCTTTTCTCGGGAAAAAAAACAAACCCTGAAAATTTCTCTCGCTTTTTTTTATTTTTTATTTATATGAATTAGCTTTAACCCTAGTTTTCTTCTCGTACTGATGCGATTCTTCTCGCGTTCTTTGACGGATTTTTTTTTAATGCAAATTTGATGCAGATGAGGTCGAGCTCGAGTACGAAGAGAGGGAGCCCAACGATGGCGACGACGGCCATGGCCGCGAAGTCGAAGACGACGAAGACGATGAAGACGGTACGGTTTTCTGTTTTTCTCATCCGCTTTGCTTTCCCTTTTCGCCTACTTCGTGTGGAGTTTTTGCTGGTTTGATCGGAAAAAAATTAGGGTTTTTCGGTTTTTGGTAGAGAATGAAACGTTTCGTGGAGGACATTTTGGGGTTGGGTCTGCTTTGATGAGAGAATGGATTGGTAATTTGAGCGAAAAGTGACAGCTTTGGGTTCTTAGAAGAAGTTTTAGGAGGAGAAAATCCTTTGTTGAACTTGCTTTTACAGGAAAGTATTAGCTTATTTGAGAACATAGTAGTAATTGCGTGATTCGGACTTCGGTTCGGTTGTTTAGAGAAGTTTGGAAGTGAGGATGCATTTGGGAACCGCTTTTGGATCTTAGGATGTCGAACACTTAGAACGAGGGAATTTGTATTGGTTGGGCTAGAAATCGAGAAAACAGTTTATTCTCTTTTTGGAGAGCTTAATCGAGTATGGGACTTCTGTTGTTTTTGTTATAATTATTACTATTTTGAATTTGGGGATGGGGGATTCGAACCCTTCACCTTATGGTGGAGTTAGATGTGGAATAACCATTATGCCTGCAATCACGGGACTTCTATTATTTTGCACAAGTATGAAACTTTAAGATGTCACATGCAATTGCATGTTTTTGGGTAATGCATCAGAACTTTGGAAAACATGAAATCTCTCTAAACTTGTAGAAAAATGTGCTTCTCAACGACATTTTTCTTGATTATATTCTTTTCCTTCTCTTTAGAACTGTAAATTTCCTGTATCTTATTTGTACTTAATTTCTTTTGTTTGGGAACTTTGTTTAACATGAAGCTTACTCTGATGATGGTTTATTTGTACTTAATCCTTGACTATTTGTTTTTATTTTTTTCCTATTTTTTATAACTAGGCAATCATGCATTTCTCATGAGTTTATTCTGATGAAATATTTATCTTGAGTTTCTTATTGATTGATTTTCTTCACTTTTAACAGAAGAAGGGCAAGATGAATATGAGAAGGATGGCTTTATAGTGGATGATGTTGATGAAGAAGAACCAGATGAAGAGGAAGAGAGGGTTGACAGTGAAGAGGAGCGGCAGAAGAAGAAGAAAAGAAAGAAAAAGTATATGTTCTAGACTTGGTGCTGTAGTTGGTAAAATTGTGTTGTTGCTGGAAAAGTTTAAAAGAAGGAAAAACAAGTTAATTTCCCTTTTTTTGGTGCTTTAATTGGATGATTTTATATTAAATCACTAGTGTAGTCCAAATATATGGCGTGGGACTTCTTTTTGTCTCCATTTGGAGGGGAGAAAAGGTTAAAAGGATTACAGATTGGAGTCGTGTTCATTTATATGTGTTTTATGGCTCTATGATTTCTTTTGCCATCAAATGTATGGCCTTCTTGTTTCTAACAATTTTATTTTGCAATTTTTAAGGGAGGAGTATGTCCTTGATGAAGATGATTATGAGCTGCTTGAATACAACAATGTCATTCCTCGCAGGAAGGTTGAAGACATTTATCTGATCATAGTTTCTGCAGCACTAAATTGAAATCCAACTACTTTTGTTTCGATTGCATTTTTGTTCACTGAAGACTTTGTTCCAGGATAAAAAGTTTAAACGGCTGAAGAAAGCTCAGAGGCATAATGCGGAGGAGTCTTCTGGTTTTTCTGATGAGGAGGAGTTTGTTGGAAGTGGTAATAGTGGACGAACTGCAGAGGAAAAGCTTAAGCGCAGTTTATTTGGTGACGATGAGGGTATAAATTTTTTTTATTAATTTCTACTATAATGAGTAGATTGTAATCATATTGTATTCTGGAGCATCAACTTAAAAATAATCGATCTATTCCTAATCAACTGCATAGGAGCTTTGCTTGAGGACATTGCAGAAGAGGAGGAACAAGCAGAAGAGGAAGATGATGGAGAAATTGGTGAAGAGGATGAAATGGCAGACTTTATTGTGGATGAAGAATACGATGATGAGGGAACTATTGTGAGGTACCTTTTGAGCTTCTGCTTGCCCATTTGTTTTGTATTTACAGTATTTGTTTGTGTTTTCTAGTATTTTGGGTTAGCAAGTCACTTTTTAATTTGTTTAATCCTTGTCCAGACAAAAGAAGCTGAAGAAGAAGAAATCTAGGCAGGCGCCAGGAGTTTCTTCATCCGCGTTGCAGGAGGCTCACGAAATATTTGGTGATGCTCAGGAACTGATAGAGCTTAGGAAGCAAGGATTGGATTCTAGTGAGTGGAGGGAAAGGAGACTCGAAGATGAATTTGAACCTATTGTTCTGTCTGAGAAGTATATGACAGAGAAAGACGACCATATCCGCGAGCTTGATATTCCAGAAAGAATGCAGGTTCATCATTGGTTCCTCTATTTATTTCTCGTGTGTTTGCATGAGCATGATCTGTAGTTCTTGTTTCTTATTTTCTTTCTTCCAGATATCTGAGGGAAGCACCGGTCCTCCACCATTGGACGAAATCAGCATTGAGGATGAGAGCAACTGGATCTATAATCAACTTACTTCTGGGACGGTACCTTTGTTTGGAGGAGGTTTAGGATCCAAGGAAGGACAGGATCTGTCTGTTAACAGGGATGATATCATCAGATTTTTGGACTTTCAGCACGTGCAGAAGTTAGATGTAAGTATCTAATCAATGTTGATATACGAATGTTTGATCTGATAGATATTTATAACTTTGTTTCCGGTTTTTAGATACCTTTCATTGCCATGTACCGGAAAGAGGAGTGTTCAAGCCTATTGAAGGACCCTGAAGTTGACAATCAAGATAAATCTGAGAGAGCACCGATCCTGAAGTGGCACAAGGTGAATTGATTTTCCATGGATCAAATAACCGTTGAAACTTGTAACAGCTCATTGTTATGAAGGAAAGGTGAATTTAGTCACTAACTGCAGTGTGCTTCTTTATAGGTTCTGTGGGCCATTCAAGACTTGGACAGAAAGTGGTTGCTTCTTCAAAAACGAAAGAGTGCACTCCAGCAGTACTACAATAAGCGGTTCGAGGAAGAATCTCGACGTATTTATGATGAGTCAAGGCTTGCATTGAATCAGCAAACTTTTGAGTCAATTATGAAGTCACTTAAAGCTGCAGAATCGGAAAGAGAAGTTGATGATGTTGACTCTAAGTTTAACTTGCATTTCCCCCCTGGTGAGGCTGGTGTTGATGAAGGGCAATATAAGCGGCCCAAGAGGAAGTCAAATTATAGTACCTGCAGCAAGGCTGGCTTATATGATGTTGCTAGCAAGTTTGGGTACAGCTCTGAGCAGTTTGGATTGCAGTTGTCACTGGAAAAGATGGTAAGTTTTTTTCTTTTGCAGTTGGTATGCTTCTGAACTTAGACGAGTAGCTTTTGAATTTTGTTTCACTTCACGGTAGAGGATGGATGAACTGGAGGATGCCAAGGAGACGCCAGAAGAGATGGCTTCCAGCTATACATGTGCAATGTTTGATTCGCCTCAAGAGGTTCTCAAAGGAGCCAGACTTATGGTATGTGCCCCTAGAAACTGTGTCTTTCATGGTATTAAAGTCTCCTTTTTGAAGCTTGGTGATATTGTTAGAGTGCAATCTCTCACCGTTTATTGTCCTTGTTCAGGCGGCTGTTGAAATAAGTTGTGAGCCATGTGTCAGGAAATATGTTAGAAGCCACTACTTGGATAATGTTGTGATATCAACTAGCCCAACACCTGATGGGAAGGTTGCAATAGATTCTTTTCATCAGTTTGCTCCGGTGAAGTGGTTGCGTGAAAAGCCACTAACTAGATTTGAGGATGTACAGTGGCTTCTTATCCAGAAAGCTGAAGAGGAAAAACTTCTTCAAGTTACTATTAAGCTGCCAGAAGAAAAGCTAAATAAGTTGACAAGTGACTTCAACGAGTACTATCTTAGTGATGGCGTTAGTAAATCTGCTCAGCTGTGGAATGAGCAGAGGAAATTGATATTGCAGGATGCTCTTTTCACTTCACTTCTTCCTCAAATGGAGAAAGAAGCAAGATCCATTTTGACTAGTAGAGCCAAAAACTGGTTAGTAATGGAATATGGAAAAGTTTTGTGGAATAAAGTTTCTGTGGGACCATACCAAAGGAAGGAGAATGACATTAACTCAGATGATGAAGCCGCACCTAGGGTCATGGCTTGCTGTTGGGGTCCAGGAAAGCCAGCGACTACTTTTGTTATGCTAGATTCATCTGGGGAGGTGCTAGATGTTCTCTACACTGGGTCTCTTACGTTGCGGTCTCAGAATGTTAATGACCAGCAACGTAAGAAGAATGATCAAGAGCGGGTGTTGAAGTTCATGACAGACCACCAACCACATGTTGTTGTACTAGGAGCGGTAAATTTGTCATGTACCCGCCTGAAGGATGATATTTATGAGGTGAGCTTCTACCTGACATCTGATATTGATTGTTGTAATTGTTTTGTTTTTTTCAATCACATATAATTGTGCTCCTTAATGTTCTCAAACGTAAAAATATTTATATTTAAGGTGCAACCATAGCATTTGCAATTATACAGCGACGAAAATTCTTAAAAAAAAAATGAAGCCCTGAAATAATTTTTAGTAACTTTTAGAAGTCTGTATAAGAAATAACTGATTGCTGCCAGCCTTGCTATACATTTGAATCTTAGAAACTTGTGCTTCACCACTATCAAAATGTATTGTCACTGTACATTTTGAGTGGTGCCAAAGGAGTTGATAATTGCATCTAGGTCTTTCCTAACTTTAATGTTTTTAGTTTTTACTTTTGCTCTTGCATTCTATAGTTCTGATGTGATATGCATTCTTACTGTTGGATTATGCATTCTTACTGTTGGATATTTCATATTTATGTATTGGTATATACACACTAACAAACTTTTGATATGCAAAGTGGATGTGCCCAAAACATAAGGGGGGAAAAAATATCAACTTCAATGTGGCATGCATTTGGCCAGTTTCCTGTACAGCTGTTCCTGGACAGGCTCATTCGCTCTGTTCTTTTTACAGAGTTCAGTTTGTAAATATTCATGCAACCATGGAGGACCTTGGTGTGAAAAATAGTTTTATTCCGAAGATAAAAGAATAGGCTTATATCATCAACATTGACTACTAGTTAAATATTTTGTCGTACGGTAACTTGTAACATGGATATTGGGCTTTGTCAACTATATTGTTTGTTGTTTTCTATCTTTGATGTATTTGGTGGACTTGTTGTAAAACCCACCCACCCCCCACCACCACCACCACCACCACCACCACCACCCAAATACACACACACGCACGCAGAGAGAAGGTGAAAAAAGGCATGTTATTTTCCTTTTGCGTTTGTGCAGTCTGAATTTTAAAATTTGACTATTCATATTTGTGTATTAATCATTTACTGTTTTGATGTAATGTGCTTACTAGTCTTCTCTTCCCTTTGCCAGATTATTTTTAAGATGGTGGAAGAAAATCCTAGGGATGTTGGGCATGACATGGATGGCCTTAGCATTGTGTATGGAGACGAATCTTTGCCTCGTCTGTATGAAAATTCTCGAATTTCATCTGATCAACTACCTGGGCAATCAGGTAAGTGTTTACTATTTTGTCACACCAATATAAATATTTCTAGTTGGATAGTTCTTGTCATTTGATCCTGTTTTCCTGGATTTTTAGGCATTGTTAAGCGGGCTGTGGCCCTTGGGCGTTTTCTTCAAAATCCGTTGGCAATGGTTGCCACTCTATGTGGACCAGGAAGAGAGATATTGTCTTGGAAACTCAATCCCTTGGAAAACTTTCTCACCCCTGATGAGAAGTACAGGATGATTGAACAGGTGATGGTAGATGTTACAAACCAGGTGGGCCTTGACATAAATTTAGCTATCAGCCATGAATGGTTATTTGCTCCACTGCAATTTGTTTCTGGCCTTGGACCTAGGAAGGCAGCTTCTCTTCAAAGATCCTTGGTAAGAGCTGGAGCAATATTCACTAGAAAGGACTTTGTGACTGCTCATGGACTAGGTAAAAAGGTGTTTGTCAATGCAGTTGGTTTCTTGCGTGTTCGGCGGAGTGGGTTGGCTGCAAGCAGCAGTCAATTCATTGATTTGTTGGATGATACACGAATACATCCCGAATCTTATGCTCTTGCACAAGAGTTGGCTAAAGATGTTTATGATGAAGATGGTGCAAATGATGATGAGGATGCCTTGGAGATGGCAATCGAGCATGTTAGAGACCGCCCTAGTGTTTTGAAAACTTTAGCAGTTGAGGAGTATGCGAAAAGCAAGAACCGGGAGAATAAAATAGAAACATTTTATGATATAAAGAGGGAACTAATGCAAGGCTTTCAGGATTGGCGTAAACAATATGAAGAGCCAAGCCAGGATGATGAATTCTATATGATATCAGGTGAAACTGAAGATACCCTTGCTGAAGGGAGAATTGTGCAAGCCACCGTCCGCAGAGTGCAAGCACAAAAGGCGATATGTGTTCTGGATTCTGGATTGACTGGGATGCTTACGAAAGAAGACTACTCCGATGACTGGAGAGATATTTCTGAGTTATCTGACAGGTTGCATGAAGGTGACATTCTCACTTGCAAGATAAAATCCATCCAAAAGAATAGGTATCAGGTGTTCTTAGTTTCTAGAGAGTCAGAGATGAGAAACAATCGGTATCAGAATGTTAGAGAACTTGATCCCTATTATCAGGAAGATCGCAGCACTCTTCAAAGTGAGCAAGAAAAAGCTCGCAAAGAGAAGGAGCTAGCGAGAAAACATTTCAAGCCTAGAATGATTTATCATCCTCGTTTTCAGAATTTTACGGCAGATGAAGCAATGAAGGTGTGTTTTCATTATGATATAGATGCATGCTGTGTTGTTTAAATTTCTACATAAATCAGATAGGAATTGAATGATGACTATTTTTCGTGTACTTATTTGAATGTCAAAAGGAAAGGATTTTGCATTACATATTAGATCTTTTTAATCTTTAAATTTAGTCTATCTACTGGTGTGTACGTGTGCGCTTTAACTTTTTGAACGTGTAGGGCTAGCGTTAATAGCATCATTTATTTACCACAAGAAATTAGGGCTGTCTTTACGCTTTTTTATTTTTATTTTTTACTTATTGTTAATGACGTTTAGATGCTTAACATATTGTAATATACTTGTAATCAAATGATTTATTAAGATTTTTGTAGTCTGTCTTGGTTTCATATCTGTATGGATTTTTGTAGGCTTTTTCCCCCCCCCCTCCCCCCCCCCCCCCCCGCCCCCCTCTCTCTCTCTAATTTATGGCCAAGACTGATGAAGTTGCACGTCATCTTCTGTCTGTTAGTTCTTGTCTGATAAGGATCCTGGTGAAAGTGTTATCCGTCCTAGTTCGCGTGGACCATCATTTTTAACGTTAACTCTCAAAGTTTATGAGGGTGTCTATGCTCACAAAGATATTGTTGAGGGTGGAAAGGAACACAAGGATATCACCAGCTTGCTCCGTCTAGGAAAGACATTGAAAATTGGGGAGGACACATTTGAAGATCTTGATGAGGTTGGTATTCCTCCTTGTTCTTTTATATTGTAGCTATAAACTAACGAGGTTTTCTAAGTTTAATTTTACTCTAAATATGACTAGTGATAAATTCTTGTGTGTTAGAAATATGCAGTAATGAGTTCCTAAATATTGATTTGTTGAATAGTTTATTAGTTGATGTTTTGATTTTGGTTAATTGGTATTTCGTTTGGTGTTACAATGAGTTCTCTGATACTCGAGCCTAATTCTAGACTCTTGGAGAAGTAGCCTTACATTTCTTTACGTATTTAAAATTCTGGTGCGAGTTTTCAGCATTGCCCTGTTGTACCTTGAATATCAACTTAGGCGCTAATGTTTTTCGTTTCTCTTGATTGTATTCTATGGGAAAATTTATCTGAAAGCTGTTGTGTTGTTTGTTCACTACTCTATAATAGGTAATAGATCGATATGTTGATCCTTTGGTGGCTCATTTGAAGACGATGCTAAATTACCGGAAGTTCAGAAGGGGCACGAAAGCAGAAGTTGATGAACTTTTGAGAATTGAGAAAGCGGAGTATCCTATGAGGATAGTTTATTGCTTTGGCATATCTCACGAGCATCCTGGTACTTTCATTCTGACGTACATACGAAGTACCAATCCACATCATGAGTATATTGGTCTATATCCAAAAGGGTTCAAGTTCAGGAAAAGAATGTTCGAGGATATTGATCGACTTGTAGCATATTTTCAGAGGCATATTGATGATCCTCAGCACGATTCAGCACAATCAATCAGATCAGTTGCTGCAATAGTGCCCATGCGAAGCCCTGCAGTTGGGGGCTCTTCAGGTGCGTCTGGGGGAAGTGGCTGGGGTGGTTCGACAAATGAGGGTGGCTGGAGAGGTCAGTCTTTCGACAGGGAACGCTCTTCTACACCTGGTTCAAGAACAGGTGAAAGTCATCCAAAAATTGTTATATCTGGTTTCAAATCTATTTTGTTTAGTTCATTGCATGGATCTACCTTTCGCTCCCCTTCCATTTGGAATTAAACTACTCTTTTCAATACATATTTCTTTTCAGGCACTCTATTATTGGTGAATTACACATCTAAGACACTCTTTTGCTCTGCCTTCGATATTCACGTCTATGATTTTCTAGATCTATTACTTTCATCTTGTGCTCCTAGATCAGTCTGTTATATTTTATAATTTTATGGTTTTTCCTTTTTTTGGTCTGGCGTTGTTGTGATGATCTTTTTGTCGGGTTTTCCACTGAAAATTGAGATGGGGTTTTGATGTTTTCATGTTAGGCTCGTGTGTAGACTTCATGACATGACATGACATGACTTGACTTGTCATTTTGATATTATTTCATTACTGTTCTTTTGCAGGCCGCAATGATTTCAGAAACGGTGGTGGTGGTGGCGGCGGTCGTGGTGGGCACCCAAGTGGGGTGCCTAGACCGTATGGTGGTGGGCGTGGCCGCGGTCGAGGCTCATTCAACAACAGAGGAAATAATGAGAGACAGGATTCTGGTTATGATGCTCCAAGATGGGATTCTGGTAACAAGGATGGGGACGATGGTTGGGGCAATTTTTCAGGGGGTGGAGGCAGCAGCTGGAGTAGCGGTGGTGGTAGCGGTGGTGGTGGTTGGAGTAGTGGGGCTGGTGCCAATGACGGTGATGGCTGGGGTCGTGGAGGTAGTGATGCTGGACGATGGAGCGCCTCTGGTGGACGGGATGCTGGTGCTGCCTCTGGGAACTCTGGCTGGGGTCAGGACCCCAAAAGAAGTTCAACGAAGTCGGAAAGTGGCAATGGGTGGTCCGGCAGTGGTGGTGGTGGTGGTGGCAGTTGGTGATGCTAACATGTTTCCATGTCTATCTCCTCCCTACTGCTTGCCAACTGCATGGTTTTGATGAATGCCACTATCGTCTAAAAGTTTTTTGAGCCGGCTCTAACTTTTCTTCCTTGTACGTATTTACGCGCTATTATATAACGGAACAAATGAAATTAACCAAAAAAAAAAAAAAAAAAAAAAAGAAAGCTTGTTTAGACTTTTAATGAATGGTTCGCTGTGGTCTTTTTCTCCCTTTTTCCATCATCATTTGTGACTCAGCCTGCCAGGCGTCAGCTTAGCTGGTGTGAAGGGGGATCTTAGGTTTGAATCTGGAATGCATTTTTAAATAGGGTTATATACATAGAGGTTCAAATCGGAGGTAATGATTTAAAATGTCTATTTTTCTTTTTATTTATATACACGTTTAAAAGAGTAAATAATTTTACCCTTAATGAAGAATGGAGAAATAATAAATAAAGAAATACAAAAATGGAAAAAAGAAAAGAAGGAATCTAAGATGTTTTGTCAAAAAAAATTAATTGTAAACGTGTAAATATTCATACTGAATCAAAAAAGAGATTATTTTCGTAAAATTAAATTTCACATTAATGAGAAAAAACTACGTAAAGAAAGAGAAATCTCAAAAAAAAAAAAAAATTGTATAATTAATCTGTATAAAGATTTGCTTGATTTTATTTTTATTAATTTATATAAATAATAATATTTTTTTTAATTAAGAATTTGATTTCATTTATTGTGTTACTCTTTAATTTGTTTGGTTAAGACATAAATGATAACCTTTTGATTTATAGTTAATTAAATAAACAAATATGTTTTTTCATAAAGAATTCATTGATTTTTTTAAATGAAAAGTATAAATATTCATCAATCTTCGTTATTAATATTTTTATATTGTGTTTATTATTTAACATAAACCATCATTTTTTTA